>OX465288.1:16913883-17161383 GCA_949987695.1 Merzomyia westermanni | reverse complement strand
GATTTCTATACACGCATACTAAAGCCATATTTCTCTACCAACTCGGATATGCGTAGAGACAACATCAACAACAAGGCACAGGCAAATGTCACGCGTGTTAACTTTGTATCAAACAAACACAGACACAATTACAAGCAGCGGCAGAGGCACAGCTACAAGCAGCGACGCATAACTTTGCTGGACAGGTGTTACCGAGCACCTCCAAAAATTAGTATGCTCTTGGTACAAATTTGTTCTTTTTCGGACTAGTTTGAGTTTAGTTAGAAAATTCCAGCTGCAAACTAGTTCCTTTTCGACTCAGTTTGCTGTATCACTGCAGGATGAATATGAAAATAGTACATGTTTTCCAGCTAATAATGCACTAAAAATGATAACTGTTGACAGTTGACATGCACGCGACATTTTCTCTCTTGCTACGCTGGGAGTTGTCGCAAGTATTTTCCATTGAATAACCATTTACATCTAATAGTCTCATACATAGATACTGACATATTAGCACATGATTCTTTGTTAGAACATTTGAAAAGAAATGAAGAAATGAGTAATTAATGAAATTGTTATGTCATCATTGTCTCACTTGTAGTTTTCTGTAGCCTGGGCCGGTGTGAAGTCAACGAGACTTTGAGAAAAAAAATGTTGCAAACTGGGTGCGTATTGGCTGTTGTTGTTTTTGTTGCAACAACATTTTTTCTCTGCTTATTCATTCATTAAGTGCCAACAATTCAACAATTCAACGTAATGATAGGGTCCAGGAAATATACATTTCAGTTGAGATCAGACCAGAGGGATGTATTTAAAATTTATGAAACGTTTCCCCACAGACAGACTAATAAGAGAACACTTGGGCGAAAGCATTCGAAAGTAGGCTCCCTTTCGACGTATGCTCCTGTATATATCTGGCTATTACTAGGTGAAATATTTCTCAGGACATTTATCTTAAGTTTTTTGATTTGAATGCTCGTGTGCTCAGTTCACCGCAATGGTAACATCCCAGCGGACAGTGCTTGTTATGAGGTTGATAGGATAATGCCTTTTCTGCTCTTCTCGTTCCTACTTGTCTTATTGTAGGCTGCCTTCTAGCTGGACGTATTCGCATAAATTTACTGTTTGATGTGGCTGATTTAGCCAATTAGAGCGCATAGCTGCATCAATATCTATTAAGTGCAGACTTCAAGTGGACAAGAAGAGATTCGAAAGGTACTAAATAAGGAAAGCAAGAAAAGAGTATACACCCAGCACAATATGGGCTTCGAATACATCCGCAGAAGGCACGCCAGTCGTAGAAGGTGACTAAGAAATCGAAAAATCGATGGGCTCTGGCTAGCAACTCTTCGGCGAGCATTTGAGCTTGGCAAAAAAACAACAAAAAAAGGAAGTATTATCTAAGGATATAGTAAGATAAGTAAGACCTAAAGATGTATAACAGTTTATGGAGAGAACAGACTTTGCTTAGTCGGGCTCGCCTTATCTAACGAGACAATATTTAATAGCTGTACGTCAAGTACTTTTTAGGTATACGTCGAAAGATCAGCAAGGACACCCCAGCCTATTTATCCGGTAGCATGTTACACCTTCCTCAAACGATGTAGTGATTGGGGAATAAATCTTGAAAGTATTACTAATGTCTCTTGGTTTGGTATTATGTCTGATTTTTAATTTGATTATGACGCCCGGCCTGCGGTGTGTGGTCAGGGGGAGTGTCATGGGATTATGCCACGTAGGATTATGTCATGTAACAATTTTCACACCCCCAAACTACACTTCCAATCAAGAATTTTCATCAAGATCGTCTAAGAGAGTGTACATGTCTGATTATGTAATTCTTTACAGGATACGGAACAAAATTTTGCCTAAGTAATAAGGGTCTTCCGCACTAGAAGAATAGACTCACTCCGTCTGAATGTTGTTGTGGCAAGACAATCCTTTGTTGGAATAAATGTTTGTATTGACTACCTCAACATTCTAATCATGAATGTGCCTCCATATCTATCTGGGGTTGTTTCGGGGACAAGCCGTTGTTCGTTGGTGTGACTCGTAAGGTAACATCCTCAGAAGGAATAGCTTATTAAACTCCTCACTGTGGTTTTTATAATTCAGAATTTATGACTCACTGGGGGGTGGTTTATAGTTCTCTTATAGAGTCATATCGTGGCAGTTATCTGAGATCCTTGTTCTGTTCTGCATTGAGTTTTCTAACCAACATCTAATATTTAATGTCCATAGCGTAGTGCCATTGACGTCTATATATAGTGTTTAACCCAAATCCGAATACCAGCTCAGATTTTTGTTGACTGTTCAGATAATCCAAGGCTAACCATTTTTATTCAAGGAAAGCCGAGTTTTCTTGCCGTCGTTTCCAAGTCTGGCGCGGCTTTCGACTTTGCTGAGATCGTTTATCATTGCGACATTCCTCTTGTTCCTGTTGTTGTTGCGAAGGTTTCGGGGTGCGTTGCCAGAAGTGACAGTCCTTTGCCAGATATGAACCCGGCAATCTCCGGTGCTCCCTTGCGGTGCATGCCCGATTGTCGTGGGACCGATTTGGTGTGACCAGTGAAAGCTTGTAGGTCACCTCACCCCCTCCTTCCGTAAGGAAGAAGAAAATTGGTAATCAGAGGTGAGAGTCATTATATCCGTAGATCATTGCCCTTAGTGGATTTTAGTTGCCTGTTGCGACCGGATATATTCTAACCCCCTAACCCGCA
Organism: Merzomyia westermanni; assembly: GCA_949987695.1. Classification (NCBI taxonomy): domain Eukaryota; kingdom Metazoa; phylum Arthropoda; class Insecta; order Diptera; family Tephritidae; genus Merzomyia; species Merzomyia westermanni. The sequence continues at coordinate 17,158,681 of OX465288.1, read as the reverse complement.
GGTTGGCCTGTGTTTTTGTTTAGCACCGACATTTGCAAAAGCCGTCTGGTATGTGATTGGTAGCAGATCTTCTCTACTGGTGAAATAAATGCTTGGGTTAGTACGAATCTCACTGAGTAGCTAGTTTTTCAGGATGCAGAAGCAATAATGACAAGCTAGGACGGAGGCAGGGTCGTTCATAGTGGCACTCAATCTGCCTAAAGCTTCTGACCGAGTAACCCATGACACATCATTCGTAGATACTGCGGGCTTCATGCTACTTCCAGAGCACGAACATGGAACAAAAGGTACCCTTAATACAGGCTTAAGCAAAAACTCTATCTCAGCGCCACCTGTTGAGTCAATTATTTCTTTAATTCAGGAATATAAGTTGAAAGTATGATGTTTATTGGAACGATATCCGTCATCCCTTGTCAAATTTGGTTTTATAACAAAACGGATCCGGCATTCCGCCATCCTCATTGTTTAGTTTCGTTTTTAGAAGTATGACTTTGACAGACATTTCAGTCAAATTTTTAATTTTTGATGGAGTATAAATCGCCGAATGTAGCTCAAAGCGCACTTCAAATGTATCAAAAAAAGTTTCGCCACCTAGCAGATAAATGCAATATAAGCACTCAATGAACAAATACAATAACAACAGCAAAACTCGTCACTGTGCTGAACAATTCCTTGGGACTTCATCTCAAAGCGCGCTAAGAGCTTTCACTACGAAGAGTCAAGAAGAAAAGCGAACAAAACAAACAAACAAGCAATATCAAATATTGTCAGAGGTATAAAAGACTGCCAATGTCTGTTGAATGATGATTGAGAAATTGAAGTTCACTTATTAAGACGAAATGTTGCTCATACGACACGTCACACGACATATCAAACGGTCACAATGAGCATGCCGCCGGCAATTCAATCGCATTGAAATGCACACAAATGGCGAGAATAAAAGCAACGAAAAAACATGATACGTTCTCGCATTGTATATATGTATGTATGCACTTCCTTATGTGATGTGAGTTGATATGTCATAGCCGTTGGGTGTTATTTCGCAAAAAGCGGATGTTTGAATGGAATAAAATTGACTTTCGAAGTAACGTTAATTAAAGCTAATCCATTCCTTTGGCTGCCGGTGTGACGTGGGCTAGTGTACTGGCCTAATACAGCGTAGCTTGCAGGTTCAAGTGACGGGATGGGTAGCATGAAAATGTTTAGAAGAAATGCTTTTTCAAAATCCGATTTGCAAGCAACAGTGGTGGGCAACGCTTCTAATTTAGTTCTGAGAAGGATGTAATTCCCCCCAATTGGTTTAAAAAATATTAAAATCATCCCATAACAAATTGGTAGAGAATCTTGGCCTTAATTTACTTGTAGTTATAGTGCGCCAACAAATTATTATTTTTATTTATTCCTTATTAATATTTCTACATACATAAACATACATAAACATAGATGAACAAAAGAAATAGCAGTCATAATGAAATTTGAATGTCAAAAGGTAATCACATATAAGTTTGTAGCACTAAAGTATTAATATATATGTACATATTAAGTATCGGCTATGACACCTAACGACACAGTAAAATGAAGCCTTTGGGAATAGTTTTGCACATAAAAGGAAAATTGCTATAGGTTTTGGATAACCTTTTTCGAAGAAGAAGAAAAATGAAATCGTAGTAATTTCATGGAACTCACTTATGCCAACCATTAAGTGATTGCTTGTTGTTTTTTTTGGTGAAATATAGGCCGACTTGGACAAGTTGACGCAGGTAGAACTTTGTGAGGTATCAGTGTGATCTGATCGCTGTGATATCAGTGATAGCTGGTTGTTGTTGTTGTTGTTAACAGTGCTTCGCCCTGCCCCAGATTGGACAGGGTTACACTGAAATAACAGCCCTTGGCCGGGTGAAAAAGCCCGGGTCATTCCGGTGCGATAGAACCGGCTGTTGTGGGAATGGGTGATAGCTGGTAGAGAGGTTACTATTAACAAATAACTTTCTAGACTTTTGAGCACAGGGTGTTTAAAGGAAAGCTAAATAAATAAAGCGACTACGTCTACACTTAGCAGCAAAAAACCAGCAGGAAAAATTTGGTGATAAATATAATAGTGAGACCCATTCTGATTTGTGGAATGAGATCCACTCAGGCAATTGATTAAGCGTTAGTTGGAGTTTTACAGCATGAGGGTGGAGGCGAAAAAATGTCTCTATATTTTACTTCGACTCTGGGCGATACAGACTTTTTCGTTGCCTACTGTAGTGGCATTTCAACCATAAGTGAACTTGCTCGGCTGTTAAAGGTCTCTATAATGGCTCAAGAACAACATCAAGGTACACTAACGAGAAAAAAATTCATGTCTTACAGCGCGACCCATAGATAGTAGTGAAGCTTTGGAGCAGACAGTTTTTGTTGTCCTGCCTAGTCGTCACTCTTCTTACCTAGCAATGTCATCATTACCTTTGATATTGCGGGAAACTGTCAGCTTCAATAGGGCATCTTTGTCTTTAGAAGAGTTTGCTCTGTAGCTCTGTAACCTTGTCTATAGAGCAGACTTAATACCTTCCAACGAACTACTACTTTGAGCAGTATACCGGTACTGGTTAGTACCACTCGATGTCCTGAATCGCCCCTGCGGGTTAGGGGTTTAGAATATGCCCGAGGTAGGCATACCGGTCGTAAGAAGCGACTAATATGCACAAAGGTAATGACGTGCAACTTGATGGTTGATCTACGCATCTGATGCCGCTCACCTCTCATTACCCACCTTATCCTTCCTTACGGAAGAAGGGGTGACATGACCTAAAAGGTTTCACTGGTCATAAATCGCTACCACGACATTCGGGCAGTACCGCAAGGGAGTACCGAAACGTACCAGGTTCAAAACCCGCCAAGGACTGTTAATTCGACAACACTCCCTATTCGGGGAGTGTTTTTGTCGTTACCATAACAACATGCCCTGAATACAATTTTTAATACCAATTAAGACCTCTTGAACGGCTGTTGATACAACATGCAGTGAGCCGAGGTGGATATTGTTGGGCGCTGCGATACATCCCTTTTTAAAACCACAGTAATCCGAACCACTATTGAAACATAAAATTTACTTAATCAAGATACTAGACCAGGGACACACTTTCCAATATTCTTGCTGGTGGCATCAAAACTGCATTAGGGCCAGACTCTGATTAGATTGGTAAAATAAAATGTGACAAACTTGCTAGTTTTTTTGGGAGTGCGCTTCTGTTTTCGATATTGAGGTATACACATTTAGCAAGGCCATGGACTACTTTGCAGCTATGCTGCACCAAAGATTAGAAGTTAAAATAATTCTCTTTTACTTGCAGCAATGAAAAATATTTAAAATTTATTATTTATTTATTTTAAGTTAAATACATTTTTTCAACTAAAAATATAATTTTTTTTGCAAGAGAAAACTTTTAACATCTCCATAGCAAGAATGTTGTAGCTTGCATATAATATGTATGATAATGTTTAAACTATAATGTTTACAAATAAATTAAAAACAAAAATTATTTTGAAAAAAAAAAAATATTATTTTGAAAAAAAAAAAATAAAAATCTAAATCTAATAAAATTATTGAACAAAAAAACCTGTTGGGCTATCTATAGAAGGATTAAATGTATTTCATAAAAAAGTTTTTAAATAAAAATAAATCATTCAAAATTTTGATAAAACCAATATTATCCAAATAAAACTCTTGTCGACTTCAAACCTTGCCATAGTTTACATGAAATTACTCATCTGCGTAGCTGCCGATACAATTCTCGCCAGAAGATAAACTGTTGCGCAGCGTTATTTGCTAATAATGAGCAGTGCGAGTATGAGTTTATATGTTTAAAGGGCTCGTTAGCTTGAAAAGATTATTTAAGGTTAACAGTTACATTTTTTCCCACTTCTAAAGTTTTTATAGTTGATTTTTTTTTAATAAAAAAAATTAGATTTTTGAAACCTGTATTGTCTTAATAGATTAAGGTGATTTTGAAAAAAATAAAAAATCAGAAATGAAAAATGGTATCGGTTTTGGGACTATTGAATTTAAAAACAGTGCTATTTGAAAATTTTTAAAAAACTTTTTAGAAAATTTTGTATGGTGTTTTATGGCCGTAAAAAAATGCTGGGAAAAATTTTTAAGACATTCAAAAAATTTAAATTATGCCCGAAGAAAGCAGTGTCCAAATATTTTTTGAAACCTTGGAAAAAAGAAGTTTGTTTCAGTTTTTGTGCTATTTTTATGGCCCCAATGACTAAAAAAAAAAATTTAATTAAAAAAAATTTTCAGATTTCAAAAACTGGGTTTTGAAATTAAAAAAAAAAAAAAATTGGTACGCAAAAATGGTGAGAGGAAGACTTTTAATTTTAAATGAATTTTTATTTTTTGATTTATAATTTTGTATGCTTGAAAAAAAAACTTCGATTTGCATTTTGTGAAATTTTTAAAGTAGTTATTATGAAGGGAAATTAGCAACAATATTTATAATCTTTTATAATATATTTACATTTCTATTAAAAATTAAATTTACTTTTCACACCATTTTGAAATAAAATTTTTTTTTGCAAAATTCAAAATAGAAGAGAAAAAATTGTGTCTCCGAAAGAATTGTGATCTCTGTAAACTAGTTATGTTTGGAAAAAAGGAAAGTTTGCTTTTAAGATATTCAAATTTGGCTTTTGAAAAAAAAGTTTGGATTTAAAATATCAAAAACTTGGTTTCTGAAAATTTTTAAAAGAATTTTTCCAACAAAAATGTTAATAAAGGAAGAAAAAGATGAGATACTAAACATTTTTTTTATTAGAGAAAAAATTTTAATCTAAAACAAATTATTTTTTTTCTAAGTTTAAAGTTTTTTAAGTTGAAAAAGGCTTCTGTGAAAATTTTAAAATAATTATGATAAATATAAACTTTTTCTGCTTAAATGGAAAGGGAAAGGTAACAACTTGATTACAATTTAAGACTAAACTTTTTTTCACAAAATTTAAAATTGAAAAGAAAATATTGTGTCCGAAAATTAAAGATTTCAAAAAAAAAAAAATCCATGTAAAAACGGTTTAGAATTTTATTTGGGTTATAGTTTTGATTTTCACGAGTTTCTAAGATTTCAAAAAAAAAAAAAAAATAATAATAATAATTACAAAAATTTTTTTGAATAGACAAATGCTTTTTCCCACAACTTCTCTTGAATCGGGTAATCTGCTAAAATTTTTCGACTCTCATTACTTTTAATTTTCCAATATTTCACAAAACCTATACTAAACTCCCCTACCACCACTCCCTCTCTTTTTATGTTTATTGTTTACTTTGGGCTCATTTCACTTTTTGCGGCCATCTGACATTATTACTTGTTTGCAAGATTTGCAGGAAAAGGCCAAATAAATTTCATACCTAAAATGACACACAATAAATGACAAAAAGGTGGAGCTCGAACTGATAGAAAAGTGAAAGCTGATAGAATATGAAAAAACAAAAACACTTAACTGCCCACACATAGAGTAATTCAAATAAATTAAGCAGACTCACGCTCGCGCAATTTTCCATGCGCTAAATGCTAGCAGTAAGTAACTTTCCTGCTCTTGGCATTAACATTTGCTTTTGATTTGGTTTTGACGTTTGGCTGCTAGCGGCATAACTATAGCCGGTACGGAACTAGCCGTTGGCCGACAACCAGAATCAGTTGCGTGCGAGTCGTCTTAGCGCTTGGTGACTTTTCGCTACTTTTTTTTCGATTCGCGTTTAACGTGAAACTTGGTTTTTCTTTCTGAACGGCAAAGTTTGCGTAAAAAAAAAATTTACAAAAACAATTTGTTAGCAAAAAAAAAAAACTAGAAAAACTATCCCCGCTTGTGATCGGTTGCTTGAAATGTGAATAAAAACGCCCTCAACCTACGGTCGCTTGATTGATTTCTGCTGCTTCTTGTTTGTTTATCTCAAATGGCGTGGGTGTTTCATTGCAGTTTTGGTGCTGTTATCAGTAACATTCGATTACTTCACAGTGACATCATTTCAAGCTCCTCATACAACACAGCATAAATTCGCCCTTCGTGACATTATGCGCTCGATTGTTAACGGTGTATCATTAATGAGAATTAAATATATTATAATTGATAACTTCTTTTAATTAGCTAATATTATCAGTGGGGTTGAGATAAAAATCCGATAAGTTCATTAACCACCCACCAGCTGGTTTGCAGCTCATCAGCATATAATATACATATAAATATGTATTTATGTCAACTTCTCGCAAACCGGATGTGCGGTGGGCCCATGAAGCACCACTGTATTTATCGATACTGTTTGTTGGTGCCTAAACAAATTATATTTATCATGATATAAAATTAACAGAAAGTGATAAAAGTTTGCAGAGTCTTTTATGTGATGAAAGTGAAAAATAAACATAAATAAACAAAAAAGGTAATAGGGTATACATTTCTGGTATGCAGAATATTCCACGTTTTAAAAATTTAAAGTGAAAATATTTGTTTTTTCCTTGAAAATAAAAACTAGTATTAATTGGTATTAATTCTAGGCGAGCAATTGTGGTTCTGAGGTATAAGCGCGGGATTAGCCTTCTCATTTTCGCTGTGGAAAACCCTGATTTGGGATTGCAAATCATAAGCTATATGTTTGAAATATTTCATAAGCTGGTTGCGAATTACATCAGCATGCAAAGCAAGTGAAATAAACGAAAGAAATAACTACAGCTTATGTCGCTTAAACAAAGATAATGCAGGTTTTCAAAATATTAATATTTCAAAACTTTTTGAAATTCAGTTTAAAATTAAATATTGTAATTGTTGTTGGAGCAATGGTCGAATTTTTATGTTTTGTTTGTTGATTCATGTTAGAGAAAAATTACAACGATATGCACAGCGATAGTATGGGATGATATGTTTCGAAGTGCCCAACTTCTCAGTAGACCCCTTCCCGGACACTGGGATACGAACCCAAATTAAATATTGTAATTTTGCAATGTTTTTAGAACCTTAGGGAAAGCTAAGAGATGTACCTTCTTTTGTTTAAATGGTCATCTAAACGCCTGAGTAATTTTCACCCTACAACATAGCTCGCCAGTCATTTCTTCGTTGCTCCAACTGACACCGCGTTATCGCAAATCCGTCTCCACTTGGTTCTTCCATCGGAGTTGTGGTCTCCCTCTTCCTCTGCTTCCACCGGCAAGTGCCGATAAGAATACCTTTTGGGTGGAGCATCTTCGCTCATTCGCACTACGTGGCCTAGCCAGCGAAGCCGCTGTGTTTTAATTTGCTGAACTATGTCGGCGTCTGTGTAAAGTTCACACAGCTCATCATTAAATCTTCTTCGGTACTCGCCGTCGCCAACCTTTCTCTCGAATACTGCCAGAGCGGCCTCATCAGATGTTGTTAGTGTCCACGCTTCTGCACCATATAGCAGGACGGGTGCGATGAGTGACTTGTAGATTGTTATTTTCGTTCGTCGAGAGAGGACTTTACTTTTCATTGGCCTACTCAGTCCGAAGTAGCATTTGTTTGCAAGAGCAATTCTTGGTCGGATTTCTAGGCTAACATTATTGTTGGTGGTAATGCTGGCTCCCAGGTAAACGAAGTCCTTTACTATTTCGAAATTATTGCTGCTAACAGTGGCGTGGTTGCCAATACGCAAATGTGCTGACTCTTTGCCTGATGACAGAAGCTACTTCGTTTTGCCCTCGTTTACTACCAAACCCATTTTTCCGCTTCCGCTGTACAAAATGACGTTTAGCAACACCACCAGCGTGGTCAGCGTTGGGAGGGACCTCTTCGAGCCGTTTGAAACTAAACGAGGTTTAAGAAAAGGTGACCCTCTATCGTGCGATTTAACTTGAACTAAGAGATGAATACGTAATTTAATTCAGAGAATTTTTTTTTATTATTAAAAATTTTTTATATTTGAAAAAAGGTATATATATTCTATAAGAAAAAATTTAGAAAAAGCTGATAAGTCAAAGATTCTAATATTTTATTTGACACTACTAAAATTTAAAGATTAAACTTAAAATGTCTTTCAAATTGCTTGGCCTCTACTTAAGTTTAAATTTTACTTTCAGCTTTTCGTCAAACAAAAAGTTGAAAATAGAAGTTGAAGTTGGAAAAAAGTTACAATTTCACTTTGATATCTCAACAAGGGAATAAATGTGGAAATTTAATTTTTTGTTTTTTAAGTCGCTAATAATAAATAAGCTTCAGACCAAGAATAATAATTTTTTACTTTTTAATAATGTTATTTTATTTTTTATTTATTTAATTGTTATAAGGTTCTATTAGAATAGGAAAGGAAAATTGATAGAACGCTTCTTTCATTAATAAATTAAATAAAAAAAAAAACAAAAAAATATTTAATTAAAACAGAAATAATAATTTTTATATTTTTAATATTTTTTTTTTTGTTTTTATTTATTTATTTAATTGTTATAAGATTCTATTAGAATGGGGAAGGAAAATTGATAGAAAGCCTCTTTTATTAATAAATTAAATTTAAAAAAAAAATATTTAATTAAAACAGGGAAAATAATTTTTATTTTTTTAATATTTTTTATTTTTTTTATTTTTATTTAACTTACTGTTATAAGATTTTAATAGAGTAGGGAAGGAAAATTGACAGAAAACCTCTTTTATTAATAAATTAAATAAAAAAATATTTAATTAAAACAGGAATAATAATTTTTATTTTTTTAATATTTTTTATTTTTTTATTTTTATTTAACTAACTGTTACAAGATTTTATTAGAATAGGGAAGGAAAATTGATAGAAAACCCCTTTTATTAATAAATTAAATAAAAAGAAAATACTTAATTAAAACAGGAATAATAATTTTTAGTTTTTTAATATTTTTTATTTTTTTTTACTTTTTATTTAACTAACTGTTATAAGATTTTATTAGGATAGGGAAGGAAAATTGATAGAAAACCTCTTTTATTAATAAATTAAATAAAAAAAATATTTAATTAAAACAGGAATAATAATTTTTATTTTTTTAATATTTTTCTTTATTTAACTAGCTGTTATAAGATTTTATTACAATAGGGAAGGAAAACTGATAGAGAACCTCTTTTATTAATAAATTAAATAAAAAAAATATTTAATTAAAACAGGAATAATAATTTTTATTTTTTTAATATTTTTAATTTTTTTTTATTTTTATTTAACTAACTGTTATAAGATTTTATTAGAATAGGGAAGGAAATTTGATAGAAAACCCCTTTTATTAATAAATTAAATAAAAAATATATATAATTAAAACAGGAATAATAATTTTTATTTTTTTAATATTTTTTTTTTATTTAACTAGCTGTTATAAGATTTTATTACAATAGGGAAGGAAAATTGATAGAAAACCTCTTTTATCAATAAATGAAATAAAAAAAATATTTAATTAAAACAGGAATAATAATTTTTATTTTTTTTTAATATTTTTTATTTTTTTTTCTTTTGATCAAACTAACTGTTATAAGATTTTATTAGAATAGGGAAGGAAAATTGATAGAAAACCCCTTTTATTAATAAATTAAATAAAAAAAATACTTAATTAAAACAGGAATAATAATTTTTAGTTTTTTAATATTTTTTATTTTTTTTTATTTTTTATTTAACTAACTGTTATAAGATTTTATTAGAATAGGGAAGGAAAATTGATAGAAAACCTCTTTTATTAATAAATTAATTAAAAAAAAAATATTTAATTAAAACAGGAATACTAATTTTTATTTTTTTAATATTTTTTATTTTTTTTATTTTTATTTAACTGTTATAAGATTTTATTAGGATAGGGAAGGAAAATTGATAGAAAACCCCTTTTATTAATAAATTAAATAAAAAAAAAATACTTAATTAAAACAGGAATAATAATTTTTAGTTTTTTAATATTTTTTATTTTTTTTATTTTTTATTTAACTAACTGTTATAAGATTTTATTAGAATAGGGAAGGAAAATTGATAGAAAACCTCTTTTATTAATAAATTAAATAAAAAAAAATATTTAATTAAAACAGGAATACTAATTTTTATTTTTTTAATATTTTTTATTTTTTTTATTTTTTATTTAACTAACTGTTATAAGATTTTATTAGAATAGGGAAGGAAAATTGATAGAAAACCCCTTTTATTAATAAATTAAATAAAAAAAAATACTTAATTAAAACAGGAATAATAATTTTTAGTTTTTTAATATTTTTTATTTTTTATTTAACTAACTGTTATAAGATTTTATTAGAATAGGGAAGGAAAATTGATAGAAAACCTCTTTTATTAATAAATTAAATAAAAAAAAATATTTAATTAAAACAGGAATACTAATTTTTATTTTTTTAATATTTTTTATTTTTTCTATTTTTATTTAACTGTTATAAGATTTTATTAGGATAGGGAAGGAAAATTGATAGAAAACCCCTTTTATTAATAAATTAAATAAAAAAAAAATACTTAATTAAAACAGGAATAATAATTTTTAGTTTTTTAATATTTTTTATTTTTTTTTTATTTTTTATTTAACTAACTGTTATAAGATTTTATTAGAATAGGGAAGGAAAATTGATAGAAAACCTCTTTTATTAATAAATTAAATAAAAAAAATATTTAATTAAAACAGGAATACTAATTTTTATTTTTTTAATATTTTTTATTTTTTTTATTTTTTATTTAACTAACTGTTATAAGATTTTATTAGAATAGGGAAGGAAAATTGATAGAAAACCCCTTTTATTAATAAATTAAATAAAAAAAAAAATACTCAATTAAAACAGGAATAATAATTTTTAGTTTTTTAATATTTTTTATTTTATATTATTTTTTATTTAACTAACTGTTATAAGATTTTATTAGAATAGGGAAGGAAAACTGATAGAAAACCCCTTTTATTAATAAATTATATAAAAAAAATACTTAATTAAAACAGGAATAATAATTTTTAGTTTTTTAATATTTTTTATTTTTTTTATTTTTTATTTAACTAACTGTTATAAGATTTTATTAGAATAGGGAAGGAAAATTGATAGAAAACCTCTTTTATTAATAAATTAAATAAAAAAAAATATTTAATTAAAACAGGAATACTAATTTTTATTTTTTTAATATTTTTTATTTTTTTTATTTTTATTTAACTGTTATAAGATTTTATTAGGATAGGCAAGGAAAATTGATAGAAAACCTCTTTTATTAATAAATTAAATAAAAAAATATTTAATTAAAACAGGAATAATAATTTTTATTTTTTTAATATTTTTCTTTATTTAACTAGCTGTTATAAGATTTTATTACAATAGGGAAGGAAAACTGATAGAGAACCTCTTTTATTAATAAATTATGTATAAAAATTATTTAATTAAAACAGGAATAATAAATTTTATTTTTTTAATATTTTTTATTTTTATTTAACTAACTGTTATAAGATTGTATTAGAATAGGGAAGGAAAATTGATAGAAAACCTCTTTTATTAATAAATTAAATAAAAAAAATATATAATTAAAACAGGAATAATAATTTTTATTTTTTTAATATTTTTTTTTATTTAACTAGCTGTTATAAGATTTTATTAGAATAGGGAAGGAAAATTGATAGAAAACCTCTTTTATCAATAAATGAAATAAAAAAATATTTAATTAAAACAGGAATAATAATTTTTATTTTTTTAATATTTTTTTTTTATTTAGCTAGCTGTTATAAGAGTTTATTACTATAGGGAAGGAAAATTGATAGAAAACCTCTTTTATTAATAAATTAAATAAAAAAAATATTTAATTAAAACAGGAATAATAATTTTTATTGTTTTAATATTTTTAATTTTTTTTTATTTTTATTTAACTAACTGTTATAAGATTTTATTAGAATAGGGAAGGAAAATTGATAGAAAACCTCTTTTATTAATAAATTAAATAAAAAAATATATACAATTAAAGCAGGAATAATAATTTTAATTTTTTTAATATTTTTTTTTATTAAACTAGCTGTTATAAGATTTTATTACATTAGGGAAGGAAAATTGATAGAAAACCCCTTTTATTAATAAATTAAATAAAAAAAAATATTTAATTAAAACAGGAATAATAATTTTTATTTTTTTTAATATTTTTTATTTTTTTTTATTTTGATCTAACTAACTGTTATAAGATTTTATTAGAATAGGGAAGGAAAATTGATAGAAAACCCCTTTTATTAATAAATTAAATAAAAAAAAATATATAATTAAAACAGGAATAATAATTTTTATTTTTTTAATATTTTTTTTATTTAACTACCTGTTATAAGATTTTATTACAATAGGGAAGGAAAATTGATAGAAAATCTCTTTTATTAATAAATTAAATAAAAAAAAATATTTAATTAAAACAGGAATAATAATTTTTATTTTTTTAATATTTTTTTTTATTTAACTAGCTGTTATAAGATTTTATTACAATAGGGAAGGAAAATTGATAGAAAACCTCTTTTATTAATAAATTAAATAAAAAAAATATTTAATTAAAACAGGAATAATAATTTTTATTGTTTTAATATTTTTAATTTTTATTTATTTTTATTTAACTAACTGTTATAAGATTTTATTAGAATAGGGAAGGAAAATTGATAGAAAACCTCTTTTATTAATAAATTAAATAAAAAAATATATACAATTAAAGCAGGAATAATAATTTTAATTTTTTTAATATTTTTTTTTATTAAACTAGCTGTTATAAGATTTTATTACATTAGGGAAGGAAAATTGATAGAAAACCTCTTTTATCAATAAATGAAATAAAAAAATATTTAATTAAAACAGGAATAATAATTTTTATTTTTTTTAATATTTTTTATTTTTTTTTATTTTGATCTAACTAACTGTTATAAGATTTTATTAGAATAGGGAAGGAAAATTGATAGAAAACCCCTTTTATTAATAAATTAAATAAAAAAAAATATTTAATTAAAACAGGAATAATAATTTTTATTTTTTTTAATATTTTTTATTTTTTTTTATTTTGATCTAACTAACTGTTATAAGATTTTATTAGAATAGGGAAGGAAAATTGATAGAAAACCCCTTTTTATTAATAAATTAAATAAAAAAAAATATTTAATTAAAACAGGAATAATAATTTTTATTTTTTTTAATATTTTTTATTTTTTTTTATTTTGATCTAACTAACTGTTATAAGATTTTATTAGAATAGGGAAGGAAAATTGATAGAAAACCCCTTTTATTAATAAATTAAATAAAAAAAAATATTTAATTAAAACAGGAATAATAATTTTTATTGTTTTAATATTTTTAATTTTTTTTTATTTTTATTTAACTAACTGTTATAAGATTTTATTAGAATAGGGAAGGAAAATTGATAGAAAACCTCTTTTATTAATAAATTAAATAAAAAAAATATTTAATTAAAACAGGAATAATAATTTTTATTTTTTCAATTTTTTTAATATTTTTTATCTTTTTTTAATTTTTATTTAACTAACTGTTATACGATTTTATTAGAATAGGGAAGGAAAATTGATAGAAAACCTCTTTTATTAATAAATTAAATAAAAAAAAATATATAATTAAAACAGGAATAATAATTTTTATTTTTTTAATATTTTTTTTTATTTAACTAGCTGTTATAAGATTTTATTAGAATATGGAGGGAAAATTAAGAGAAAAGCGGTTTTATTAATTAATTAAATAAAAAAATTATTAATGAAAACAACAATAATTTTCATTAAAGCTATCATTGTTTACAGTCGTAAATAAATGTTTGAATTTGACTTTTAGTTTTCAAGTAGACACTAGAATTTTATTTTCTAATATGTAAAAAAAAAGTAAATTTGACTTTTGTTTTTTAAGTGAAATATAAAAAATTTAAATTGTTAATATTTGTAAGTCAAAAATAAAAGTTCAAGGTTTACTTTAGTTTTTACTATGTCTGAAATTTAAATTAAAAAGTAGAAAATAAAGGATTAGATAAGCTTCTATATTCATAAAAAAAAATGGTTTTTAAATTTATTTGGAAATGTCATTTTAAATAGCTTTATAAACCAGTTTTATTTTATATGAATATGGGGGTGGAAGTGAAAATTTTAAAGTTTTTTAGTTCGAAATTGCCTTTTTTAGTTAAAAAAATGTTACTCTTACTCTCAAGTCAAAAATAAAAATAAAAATTTGACTTTTACTATTTCAAGTCTAAAAAAAATTTTAATTTAAATTAATTAAAAAACAAGTTGAAAAAAGAAATAAATTTGGGTTTTGTTTATTAAGTCTCATCTACAAGGTTAAAATTTAATTTCATTCTTTGAGTGAAAAATATATTTAAAATTTTAGTTTTTGTTTTTTAAATCGAGAATAAAAGTTGAAATTTATTTCCTTTGAAGTCTTTGAGAAAGTTGAACTAAATTTTTTTGTTTCAAGGCGTAAACAAAACTTAAAATTTTATTGTTATTTGAAAGCCAATTTTTTATTTGAGTTTTGGGTATTAAGCCGAAAATAAAAGTTTAAATTTTAGCTTTTATATTTTAAGAAAAAAATTTTTAATTTGGTGTTTTTAAAATCGAAAATTATATTTTGTATTTCAATTTGATTTTTTTACATGGAAAATTTGACTATTATGCTTCAGGTCAAAAATTAAATATAAACTTTACTCACAGATTTTCAAAAAAAAAAGAAAAATTTAAATTTGGATTTTACTTTTAAAATAAAATAGTGAAAATTGTTTTTTTTCCTGTCAAAAATAACTGTATATATTTTTATTTCTGAATCATAGTTCAAATACTTACTTTTTTCGCAGCGTACCCTTAACAAAAAAAAGAACCATACAAAATCATTCTATACAGAAAAACGGAACTATTATTCCAGCAATTCATCTGTGAAAAAAGTATTAAACTCCATGCATGATATTTGTATTGGAGCGGCTAGATAACTTCGAGCTGTTCTGAGATACATCTTCAATTTCTTGAAATAGTTCTCCTGTAATGTTCGGGACGAACACAATATTGATAAGTATGCAGAGTATTTAAAGGTTACCAAAAAAGAAACTAATCGTTTTCATGAGAATTATAGATGATAGCTACTTATTGAGGGTGTGTCTATAACTGTACACAACCTTTGCAACCGAGATATATGATAACATTGTTACAAATATAATATCAATAATCACCAAAAGTGGCATTGCCAATAAATAAAGCTATTATATAAAGCATAAAATCTTAAGGAACACCAAAAAAATTGGATTCGTACGGCAATCCTAACTTTAAATGCATGATATCACGCCATTCAAACAGCATTGCGTAATAATTCTCTAAGAAATTAACTCATAAATCAGTTGATTGGTAAGCTATAGTGGCTTTATTGAGCAAAATAATTTTTATTAAAAATACTTCAGTTTTTGTGGTATTTTACCCTTTGTAGCTTGGGCCTTCTTTTTCAATTAGATTCAGCAATAAAAAAAGCTATTCTTTGTCGCCTTCTGTCAAAAATCTCATTATAAGGTCAAGAAACTTCTTTTCTACTATTATATCATGAAATTGTATTTGACCTTAGAATTCTTTTTTTTTTTCTTCTGCTCATGCCGACCTTAGATATATTTTTAGCGCTATCCATTTTAGTAATAAAAATAAAAGACAAGTATGTCAAAAGCACTTCAGTTTTGGAAAACACACTCAGCGAACAGCGTGCGAGAAGAGAATTTTGAGAAAATAAATATAAAAAAAGAATAACAGAAAATATAAATTTTAATTTCTGAAGCAAAAAATAAAAAAAACACAAAAAGCTAATAACAATTGTAAAATGGACAAACAAATTGCACATTCCAATACCGATAAACACATGTTTGCATATTGAAAGCTTTGTAAATGAAAATCAACTCTGCATTTTGAATGTGTAGCTACCCCGTAGGAAAAATCTAGAGTTCTTAACTATGGCACTTCTATGCAGCGCATGCGGTAAGAGTACTAGCACTACAGTTTAGAGTTAGTTAGTTCAGGGGCACAATTCCATTGCTTTTTTTTAGAATACAATTCTTCTCAAGACTCTATATCAAATTTTGTAAAAAACTTAATGCAAAATCATACTGTAGCCACGTCCACTTTTTGTTTATAAGTATTTTGAGAAAAAGAAGAATACCACAAAAATTATTTACTAATAGCGATAAGCTAATGGAATTTGCTTCGTCGATTGACCTTACAGTGTTAGATAGTAATTTTGTAAAATGGTGAAAACAGGCGTGGCACTGCCCTTATATGAAAGATAGAAGAAAAAGAAAAAAGATATTACAAGAATATTATAAGCCATAACTCAAAAGGCATATAAGTGATCATGCTAAAATTTTAAAGCAGATGTAATTTCGTTATTAGTTATTTAACTGGTGAAAAAGCGCCAATGTGTTATGGACCGCACCCACTTTTTCACAAAAGTTTGTTCGGAAAGGCAATATCCTCTTCTTAAGCAATTCAAATTTTCTTTGCTATTTATAGTTAGTAGTGTTGTTTTAAATAAGCGTACTTTTAATTGATTTTCATATTATACTTTACGAATAGTTCAAACAAAAATTAACCGATCACAGCCAATTTTAGTGTAAGTTTTGCCCTTAAGACGTTGTGAAAATGGGTGAATTTAGTGCCGGAAATATGCAGTCAACATAGCAAATGTGTTGAATATCTAGTAAACTACTCAGCCTTCCATCTGTAGATCTGCTTTTCCTGCAGGGTAGGCATGTAGCATCTTGTACATATGTACATTAGCCTGGGATAAACATTTTTTTTAAGTTTTCACCACAAAAAATGGTGAATGAAAATTTCCGTCAGATGGACCACTCCAGAGTAATGAAGCTTTAAACATCATTACAGTTTTCCATTTTCACATTTTTACTTTGGAAAGTTGATAAAAAAATTCAAAAATCAATAAAGCAAAAAGACAAAAACAGATTCTTAAGGTAAATGAATGCTGATTACGAATCCGCCACTAGTATTTAATGACGGATAGAGGATTTGTTAAAATTTTTTTTTCAAGTTAAGGTGGAATCAATAACGGTAAGGTGAATTCTGAGGGCAGATTTAGATTCAAAGCGTCAAAACCTACTTTTCTTTTGGTTTTCGCGGAGTAAACAGATTTTAAGCAAAAATAATCATGAATAAATTGTAAAATGATATATTTTTATGAAAAATAAATTAATAAATATGAAATCTCGAAAAAATATTCTATTGATTCTAGATGGTATACGATATAAGTTAAGCGAATCAAGTAAGAAAAATTACAGCAACAACGAAAAATTTTCTTGTTTTAACTTCAATAGTAAATAGCTTTTGAAATATTTTTATAGACGGTCTAATGCTCTTGCTTACCAAAATACATACATATTTAATTTCCATGCTCCCATATACATACAAATATACAATTATTATTATCAATTTATACGAATGTAATGCGTTTCAATGGAGAAATAAAATTGTAATGGCAAATTAAGGTTTCAGTATGAAGGCGTTCAATTGCCAATGAAATGATTTATAGGTCTTAAATAAATGAAAACAAAAATTGCTTTCGTCTCGTTTGTTTCAAATTTCGAGCAGCTAGAATTGCTTCTTTTTGGAATCAATAAAAATAAATTGTAAAGTACACGAAAGATATGTCGAAATTATTAAACAATAAGGAGTGGAATTTTTCACGAAATCTGACTTGAGTTGTGCTGTTATCGCACTTACTCCCACCATCCTAAATTATTTAACACATCTATAATATAAATACGCAAGTTGGCGGAAAACTGTTCCACTTTATCGCCAAACTATACATTTAAGGTATTAAAAATTATATATGTATGGATAAGTATGGCTGAAGTGCAGTGCCGCCAATCAAAAAAACTTAAAAAAAAATTCTTTATAGTATACAAAAATTTGTTTAAAAATGACACCAACACAATTGTCAAACATATATTCACACTATAGAGCGGTAGTTGTGTGAGTAGAAATGTCATGCAAGTTTTTGTATTACTCGTGCGATCGGCTCTCACTATGAGTGCGAAGAGTTGGTAGTGGGCCAATGAAAAACAAATATTCGCACTATAGAGACGCGGGGATCAATTGATCACTGGCTACGATGCCCAGTGTCAGCGGCTCTCCTGAGAGCACGAAAAGTTGCTTTGATGGAGACATTAAACAAGCAATGTAAAATATGAACAAATGTGTAAACTTCATTGCTGATACCGACAAACAGTGTTTACAAAACCAAAATAAATGTCTAAAGAGTATTCAACACCGACATTTGTTTTTTATTTGTGGTTGGGTTTGTGTGAACTGAAATAAAGTAAAATAAAATAAAATAAAATAAAATAAAACAAAATAAAATAGAACTAAACAAAGTTTATTAAAAGAAAGTGAAGGGAAGGACAGGAAAGGTAAGAAAAGAAAAAGAAAAGAAAGGAGAGAAAAGAAAAGGAAAGGACGGGAAATTAGAGGAAAAGAAAGGAAAGGCAACTAAAGGAAAGGAAAGGAAGGTAAGGAAAGAAAAGGAAAGGAACGGAAAGGAAAGGAAAGGAAAGGAAGGGAAAGGAAAGGAAAGGAAAGAAAGGAAAGAAAAGGAAAGGAAAAAATAAAATAAGTTTAAAATACAGGCTATAGAGAGTAAAAGAAGGAATCAAAGAAAACGAAAATATGTTAGATGAGAGGAACGGAAGGGAAAGGAGTGGAAAAAAGGGAATAAAGTGTATAGCAAATATTTAAAATATAATAAAGTTTTGTGGTTGAATTTCAACCATTGGGCGATCTCTAGTATTAGAAAAATTTCAATTAACATTTCGAGCGAAGACTAGTTCTGTTATTTTTGTGATGTGCATATTTTTTTTGAATTTTAATATTACATTAAAATAAAGAAACATGCGAAACATTTCAGGGACAAACGTCAAAGTTATAGGGATAAATTTATTTTCGCGGCAATTGAAAAATGTGTTGGATAATTAATGACGGACCTCAATAAAAAGAGTGCTGTGGAAATAATTCAATTATATGTAGCAGCTATTTAGTGATGCGCGTACAAACATCCATAGAGACAAACAGGCTAAAGTTAAAGCTTTTCATATTTATTTTATTCTAATATATATTGTATACATGCGTGTTGAAATTGTAGCAAGTGTCTAAAAATATTTTGTGCCAACTTTTACTACCACCACTGTGTAAAACCGGAATAAAATAATTCCATGCAGTAAAATGGGTCTTTAGCTTTAAGTTGAAGATCCAGCAATACAGCGAGAATAATTGTATTCAATTCTATAAAGAGGTTTTTGAGTGATACGCGTACAAACATACATACATACTGACACAAAATTCTAAAAACTGTTGCTTCGGCTTCTATTCCTCGATTAAAGAGATTCCCTTTTTTCTTTTGATATCTGGAATACACAGACAGCGGCCTTTTTTAATAATTTTGTTATATGTAAAAACTAGGCACTTCTAATATTTTATCCACAACTGTACATCGCACCTATTTATTTAGTTTATATTAAGTCCACACCAATCAATGCCTAGAGCTCTACTAGTAATTACATTAATACATATTAAATTTGTTTTTGTAAATTCACTAGTTATTCCAACAACAACACGAAAAAATTTAAAACGCTCAGAATTATGAATAAAATGATTTTTTTGGATTTATGTTGACTTAAGGAATTACAATTTTTTTTTTTGCATATCTGCTTATGCTGCAATGTTCAAGTTTGCTTATTGATTTAGCCGCATGTAGCATTAATAAAGCCACAAAAGCTCATTAAATTACAGCTGCTGCCAACAAATGTGGCTCATACAGTTTTCGTTAGCTTTGTAATATTGGGGAAGCAGGAGTGGCGCGGCCAGCATTTAGGACTGGCTTACATACATTCTTAATACAAAAGCTAATGGGAATTTGGTAATCAATTTGGTAATGTTTCTTACGACGCTTGTTTATATATACCTACATATTTATATTCACGTTTTTCATGCAATTAAATGCGATAGGTCTGGATTGGGAGGATTAAATCGTCCATCAAAAATTTATTATAATTGGCACATTGTATTTTTGGTGTGCTTTTTATGGGTTTTCGCTTAATGTGGGAAGCTTATTGATTCAGACATGCACTATATGGTTGCATAGATGTATGTATGCATTTATGTACTAGGCATGACGTTTTGTTTTTAGATTTTGACAGTGTCTATATTTTTAGAGTAAAATTTTGCAAGATCGGGATTCCGAAATTCGTTGTTATCCAATAGTTTAGGTGGAAAAAAGTGAAGAAATACTTGTTGCAACTATCCGATATTATAAATAAATAAATATTTTTATTACAACAAGGAAAAATTGAAAATATTTTTGTAAAGTTTTCAGTTTTTGACGCACATTTTTTGAATGGTTAAGGAATGCGTTTATGTAATAAAATTTAAAGTGGACACCAGACCTATTAAATACCCCATATAATTGAGTTATCAATTGATTGGATGGCTCCCTCAGTAAATAATGATTATTTCAATTATTTTCAAAAATCCACAATTACTAATCGATTGGAAAAAAAACAAAACAGACATTTTTTTGATTGTTTGTGATTACTTTTGGTTTTTGATTTATTGATTTTTTTGATTATTTTTAATTTTTTTTGGATTCTTTTTGATTACTTTTGGATATTTTATTTTTTATTTATTTTATTTATTTGATTATTTTGCCTCATATGCTTATGTTTGTGTACAACAATATCAAAAAGTAATCAGAAATATTCAAAACTCTTGAAAATATTTTAAATTTTTTGACATTTTTTTCTTTTTGATTATTTGTGACAACTTTTGATTGGTTAAAATAATTTTTAAAACAATTCTTAGTAACCAAAAGCAAGGGTAATCAATCACTAAATTCTTTTCCGAAAAATAACTAATCAAACAGTCCCAAAAGTTATCAAAAAATTAAAAAAAGGTGTTTTCATTACTTTTGATTATTTTTAATTTTTTTCAGTATTGTTGATGTTTCTGTGCTTCTACAAAAATACTAAAAAATAAAAAAAAAAAACAAACATAATCAAAAGTAATTAAAACCACTTTTTGGGATCATTTTCGATTTTTTTTAATAATGGTAAAAAATTATGATTTGTTTTTGATTATTTATTAATTAACTGGAAAATAATCGTTAAAAATTGAAAGCAATTGGTAATCAATAATTAAATCGCTTCTCAAGAAAGTAATAAATTAAACCGGTTATCATTAAAATAACTATTCATTTGTTAACTGGTCTTTTTTACAGTAACCTATTTCCGATCTCGAAAATTCGACTTCTTAAAAAGTAAACCCCGTTGTTTTCGGAATCGGGTTTGGCATCTCTTTTATGTACATACATTAATATTTATTGAGCAAACATCTTGCAACATTGAGCATAATGAACGGACGCCGCACCAAGTAAAAAGCACGCTAGTTATTGTGCGTGTGCCATGATATTTATCCATCAACGATAATTATTAATTAGCTTAATTTGTATAGGGAACTCTGAGGACATTATTGTGTATATACTAATTTTTGTTCGTCGGCTATATGAATATGAATATTAGTTCAAAGTATCTTAATTTTCTTTTCAATTTTTATATTGCGGAACGTTTTTTTTTCTTTTTATAAATTTGATTATATGAAAATCTCCTGATTCTGGAATCGAGTACCGGAAATACTTTTCTAAAGCCATTGGATTTTCGAGACTTGCAATATGTTTGATTTATTTACAGATTTTATTGGTGTGTAATAAAATTTATCAGTCTGGGAAAAATTAATTCTGATAAATTTTAAAATTTGTAGTTACTCGTATTAAGATTATCTCTTCAACAGTTAAAGAAAATTGCTGAAAGATTCGAAACTTTTGGAAAACAAGTATTTTGCATTAACTGAAGGTCTTCACAATCAACTAATGGCTTAGTCGATTAATCGATTTGCAATAGTTTTTTGAAGAAATAATCCATTATCACTAATCGGCTTGTTGTTTGCATTCGACGGGTTAACAGATTCGAATATCTTTTGCATAGCTTTTTTTTTTATCTACATTCTGATTTCAATGTGATGGAGTTATTGTACGTCTCTTCAAGTTTATTTCACATATTTGCCATGCTCGGAAGTAGGTTAATTTTAATGTACATTCATTTTACTTATAATAATTATATTTATAAAAGCGCCAGTATTCGACTCATGACAGTTAGTCGATTAGCCGAAATCGAATATTTTCTATTCGATTTTCAAAAAGTTCAGTAGTTGCTATTCGACTAGTCGGTTAGCGGTTAGTATTAACTAAATAACTTTTGTTAAAAAAAAAAACATATTAAAAATCCAATTTTGATTTATTGATTATTTTTGTTTACGTTGGTTTTTTTTGAAATTTTCTTTTGTTGACTTTTATTTTGCTTGCTTTCAGTATTTGTGATGTATATATTTATGTGCTTCTACAACAAAATAGGTGTTTTGATTACTTTTGGTTATTTTTGATTACGTTAGATTTTTTTTTGAATTTTTTATTTATTTATTTTTGATTATTTAAAATTTTTTCTAGTATTGTTGACGTGTATATTTATGTGCTTCTACAACAATAATGAAAAAAATCTAAAATTAAAAAAAAAAATCAAAAATAATCATAACCACTTTTTTTTTTGATTATATTTGATTTTTTTAATAATCGTAAAAAATCATGATTTTTTTAAAATTATTTTTTAAATTATTGGAAAATATTCATTGAAAGTAATTGATAATCAATCATTAAATGGATTCTCAAGAAAATAATTAATCAAAACGGTAATCACAACGATTAGAAATTATTATTTAACAGGTCTGGTTTCACTTAATATTATTATATTTATTTTTTTGCTTACCCGCTACTGTCTAGAAACCCACTTG
The DNA here is from genome assembly GCA_949987695.1 of Merzomyia westermanni. NCBI lineage: Eukaryota > Metazoa > Arthropoda > Insecta > Diptera > Tephritidae > Merzomyia > Merzomyia westermanni. The sequence continues at coordinate 17,135,846 of OX465288.1, read as the reverse complement.
GATTATTGAGTGTTGCCAGGTAGAATATTTATTAAAGGGTTACCACCTATCTTAAATAAAAAAATTAAATCATATATCCCAGTGTGGGAATATAACTAGGGGTCTGTATTTTACGTCTTATTTCAACAAAAATATTAAGGGTTAATAGCTAGGGTGCCCGCTGTTATCTCGAAAACAACTTTGGATAAACTTTCGAATATAGGTTTTAGAATACATTTCAAGGCCTTAAGCTTAGGTATTGCCACTGGGGATGTTCTTTACTGATTAGGTTCTAAATAAAATAAATAATACGGCAAAATAAAATATACAGTTGTGCTCAACATAATGGTAGTGAAATTACATTGGATATCGTTCGGCGAAATAAAAAGAAGCAGTATTTTTCATAATTTTCATTTAAAATATAGTGAATTCCATAACAGAAAAAGAAATTTCAAAGTTTACACAAAGTTCAGAAAAGTTAATTAAACCTTTAACCTCTAAAAATAAACATCAAAATTTTAATGTTTTTGGGTAGAATTTTAAAAAAAATTTTGACTACGCAATTTTTGTAGACCAATCAATTTTAGTAGAATAATGTGCAAGTTAGAACTCGCTCAAAATTGCCCTGAATTTTTATGAGTTTTTTCACCGTAAAAAATTAATAAAATATGGAAGAAATCACTCAACACATTTGACGAAAAAAATTCTGAAAATTCAGGGAAATTTTTGAGCGAATTCTTACTTGCACCTTATTATACTAAAATTAATTGGTCTACAAAACTGTATACTCAAAAACTTTATAGAAATTCTACGAAACAATTTTGCAGATTTTGATGGACATTTTTAAAATGTTAATTAACTTTCCTTAACTTTGTATAAACTTTGAAATTTTTTTATGTGGCTTCCGTTATGAAATTCGCTTTATTTTAAATGAAAATTATTAAAATCACAGTTTCTCCTCATTCCGTAGAACGATATCCATTTTAATTTCACTACTATTATATTGAAAACAGCTGTACGTGGCTTTTGTCATTATCTTCTAAAGTCCATTTATATTTTTGATACTTTCTCTATTGGAATAGGTATTCCCTTTAGGGCACTAAGTGCATTGCCACAAGTGCATGTTCTCTCAGCGGCGATTATACCGAGACAAAACAGTCTTTTTGTAATTTTTGTTCTTTGCGCGGTCTAAGACTATCTGAGCTAAACGAACAAGTAGTCAATTTTGGAAAAAACTTGCTACTTTCTGCGAAGCCCAGTGGAGGCGAAGAACCCCTTGTTGTCTTGTTAAAGCGAGAGATTGTATCAGATCTAACCCGTAGGTAATTTACTTCTATTAAAAAATAATTCTGTTCAACGATGTTTACTTAAACTATATTATTTTGTTTGAATACTTACATACATACATTACCTACTTAAGTGGAAACTTACAAAGAACTTGTCAGTCTTATTGAGGAGATGCGAAATGAGATCAGCGAAATTTGCCAGAATCTGAGAGTATGCACAAAGGCAAACCTGAAAGCTTGAATGCATCAGATTTAATTCCTAACGTCATAGGAAAGCAGTTTGTTAGACAGGGCAAGAGCAGCTAAGTACGAGCAAGCTATCAAAGAAAAACGAAGCGATGTTGTGCTCAATTAGTTGAGAAAAATCTTTAGTTGCTGTTGAAAGCGCTAATATAAACGAGAAATCATTCACAACACAGGGTCGAAATGCGAAAGAAACAAAATATAATATACTTAGTAACTTGCGATATTTGCTCATCTTCCAAGATTTGTCATATCCGGTCGATAGTACAAATATCAGAATGATAAGAAACAATCGGCTTGAAAGAACATAAACTGGCCTTGGCGTATTAAAGGAAAAGTTGTACGGAAGATTTATTGTATTTCACCATGATGTCAACGCCGAATATCGAAGGAAAGTAAACGATGAGCTCTACGAATAAACGTCCAAAGACTGCGCTGGCTGGGTCATGTTATGCGAAGGGACAAATAAGCTCCAGTCCAGAAGATTTCCTATCGACATCCGAGTTCGACAGCAGATGAAGTGAGAGGCTTCGTTAAAACAGCAACAACAACAACAGAGGCTTCTACTGATATGGAAAAAAAGTAGGAGTATGAATTCAATTCTTTTGGTGTTCCCAATTGGCGCCAATAATCGCTTAAAAGCGATGACTTGTTAACTTTCATACGCAATGCCAAAAATCGTCTGGGCGGTCAATTAATGAATAATGATGATTTTTGGCAGCCAGCATCTTAAGCTTCTTACAGCCACGCCTTTCGGCTTCATGCTTCTTTTATTTTCTAAACATGCCTGTCTATTAACTCTTGGAGCCATGATAAAGTACATGGAGAATCCACAATGTGCTTATACACAAAGTGGCTATTTATACATCTTCGGGACGGCGCGACATGCTGCATGGTAGCAACTGATCTAAAGGGCTCGATGAAATCCTATGGTATCCTTAGTGGCGATAGGCAGTGAGTAAGTATACTGTTGTTGTTGTGTTAGCCTACCTAACATTGGCATCGAGCTCTTCTAACGGGAGAGTAAGTATACTTCCCCTGCTCGGTTATATCGTTAGTTTGCCAATTTCTGTCAGAAGGACAATAGCTTAAGTTGAATGAAGAAATTAAAAGCTCTCTGTGTTGTACGCAGTTTCTAGGATGAAAACTTTCTTCGATCACTAATTCAAAACTAACCCATTCTAACCAATTTTCTAAATACATGATCCATGGCCCATCTTATGCGATTTTTGTTGTGAAGTTCCACATTGTTTTCTAAATTGCTCTCGGAGTTTTAAGAATCCAGCTCAACGGGAACTTACTCAAAATTCAATGGCAAGAATACCAATGTTTTAAAATTTATGGGTTTTTTTAAGCATTACAATGAGGGCGCCATCTAAGGGAATTTTACATCTTTTATATTTCATGGTCATTCGTGAGGGAGTTTTGTTCAAAGTTCAATGGGAAGTTTTTAAAAAATCGATCCCTCATTCTAAATTCTTTATACGAGTTTTCTAAATATATCGATGCATGTGCCACCTAGTGTAATTTCTTTTTCTGAATTTAGCTTTGTCACCAGGTTCTGAACTGCGCACCAACCTTGAATTCTCTAACACAACGGGAAGTTATTTAAAACTCCATCGCAAGATTCCATTATTTTTTGGAACGAAACAACACGACCCAGGTGCCACCTATCGGAATTCTGTTAAAGATATATTACAAAGCCATCAAGCAGTAGATTCTATATGAAGAGTCGAGTTTCAAGCTTACTCGGAAGTTACTTTTAACCTTCAACCAAATTATTACCGAGAACGCTTATTCAACGTTTATTATAGCAAATTTCATTCAAATTATTTAAAAACAATTTACAGAAATGCTTGTTGGTATAAATAATAAAACAAAAGAATTGCTTGTGCATTTGTTGTTGTGCTCGTGCATTTTTGTTGTTATGATTTTTTGTTTGTTTTTGCATTCAGAATTGTGATATTATTTCATTTTGGCTTCAGAAATTGGAAAACAAACAAATGGCGTACCTGAAATAAAGCATTTGTTTTCAATATTTGTTGTTGCATTTGTATGGTCTTTGTATGTAGTTGTGTGAAATGGTGTGCGCTGGCGTGTGGTATTATGGAATTTTCAGAATTTTCGAAATATCTTTGGCCAGCATGCACTTTTTGACATTTCTATTTTTGTTTGTATTGCTTTGTTTATTTGTTTGCTTTGATCTAATCCACGGAATTTATTTGCCTAAGCGTTGGCTCATTTTTTTTCATTTGTCAGCAACACTTTTTTGCGCGCATTTTCGCATTCAGCTCGAACATATTCAGCTACATACAGTGGGAGTTAAAAAATCGTATACTTGACTCAAATACCACAATTAGTCCCTGTAACGGAGCTGCAGCCATTGTTTTGATTTTAAAGTCATGGGACGTAATAGGAACATATCAGTTACGTGCTTGTATCTAAAATGGGCATTAATTTGTTCGTGGCCGCAACGGTCCAACGACGTTCCTATAAGATATTCGGCAACGTTACATTGTCGTAATTGCTACGTAGCAATGCTGTAGGAGTGTGGTTACTGCGACTTTCAGGGAACTTTACGCACAAACCTATGTGAATTGAAATACAATTTTTTAGTGTTCTTTAAGTGAAGTTTATTAGTCTGGCCACTGCCAGACTCACTAGTGGGAAATTAGAGAGTTGGCAACACTGTTTCCTTCTTCCCTTTACAGCAGCAAAGAATCACTTAAACTTCGTGCTCTCATTTAATTTTAAAGTTATCATACATTTTTTAAAAGTAATTGTGACTTTGCTGTTCCTTATCGATGGGAAATAATGGCATTTTATGTCATAGTGAATTTAAGAGTTGACACGTTTTCTCCAGTAGCCACACAATGACGTCTAGCTCTGCAGGTAACGGAGAGCTTATTATCAAAATTATATATCACTTACAAGTCCCATAACTTTAAAGTGACAACGGAGGACCACAAAAGCGTCAGGCAAACTATTACATCTACTTAAAGGTACCTACAACTTTAACGCTGCATTTGATTAACATGAGTTCATCGCCGCTATCATCATTTGTCACTTTCAAGTTTCGAAAACTTTAAGGTGGCCTTACTAACTTTAATGATCAAAACCTATCGGCCAGCGAAGGCGAATTTCTCAAATAAAGTTACTTATTCAACCAATTCAAGCATATAGTGGCAGTTAGGTAATCTTTACCGTCTCCGTTACTACTACTCTGGTTCTAGTTGGAGATTCATTCCGCGAGTGTTCTGTGTATGTTTATTAGTAGTACCAGATTCCAACATAAAAAAAAACAACAATAAAGTTTTGTAAGGAAGAAAATAATATGCCATCAAGAGATCTAGCGTATTGCGGAAGGTCTCCATAACATGGTGAATCCTTGGTAGGACAAAAATGGCGAGGAACTGACGCACTGGAAACTTAAGTTGTAGCAAGAACAGCTTCTCTCATTACCAAATAGTGAGGCAGGTGATCAGTCCAATGACTCAATCCCTGACGATGGACAAAATGTTTCACCACAACCTATTAAGACTAAGTAAGTGTTGCAGTGAAGCATTTTAAAGTAAACCGAAGGCAAATCTCGAAATACAAACCGAGCTGTTCAAACAAGTAGGTGAAGGTTTGAACTTAAGTGCCCTTAGTTCTTAGTCCAATCCACAAGTAATTCGATTCCGCAAAAGGTACCTTGTAATAAGTCCCACTAAAATCGCACCTAACGTTCTTTATAGCGTCTCACAACTTATAGTAGACTGAGTACGATTTGAATCATAATATCCCCAACCAGACCAAATTAGACCAAATACATACAGAATTATGACGAATTGAAAGTGTATATAGCCTGGGGGCGTGGCACCGCCAATTTTTCCAAAAAAAATATATATTCTGTGTCGCACCCAGCGAACTCCAGAACCTGTCATGAAAGTTTCATAGAGATCGACAATAAATTTTTGACATTAATGCAGGACAAACAAAACACAAAAATGTGTGGGCGTTGCACCGCCCACTTTTCCAAAGTGATGTAAATTTTGACTAAGGGACGCATATATCCAATTTATTAATTTAGACCATATACGTTCAGAGTTATGACGAATTAAAATTTTATATAGCCTGGGGGCGTGGAACCACCCACTTTTCGCAAATTATGTATCACCTATGCAGGGTCGCAGAGAGGGGGGAGGCAGTCAGGGCAATTTCCCTGGGGCCCGGAAGGTTTTTGAGGGCCCGGCAAGGCAAAACAGTATTGACGGTACTCTAATCAGGATTTCAAAGAGAAAGAAACGCGAAATCCTCGGGGCCCGGATCGGCTCTCTGCGGCCCTGCACCTATGCTGTAACCAGTGAACCCAAGAATGTACTGTGAAAATTTCACAAAGATCAGTTGAGTACTTTTGGTCCTATAAAAGACACATAGACACACATTTACTTTTATTTACACGAAGTGATGAAAGCGCGCTTTCTTCTTTAAAAATTCTAATTCATCCAATCCCATTTTCACCGTAACTCATTGTGTGCACTTGCTGCACATTCAACATTCATCGTGTGCAAAGCCTGCACGTGCTACATTATTCATACGTTCCGATATATCACAATCTGACAGCATACTGATGTTATCATTCATATTTTATGCAAAATCAATTTGTGACTTTCTCCACCTGAACGAGCAAAAATAACAAAAAATAAAAAAAAAATTGTGCAGTATTTGATTTTAAATTTATTATTCGTTTAACGTAGTTATTTATGTATATTGGAAATATAGTTATTGCGGCCACTGTGTTTTTTCTCATTTTGTATACCCAGTAGTGGTATTCACACAGGGTGTATTAGTTTTTTTCAAACGATATGGATATTGACTGATATATGTGAAAGTACTCAATAGGAAAAGAGAAGTTGATAAAACCATGTCCATCCGCCTGTGAACACAATACAATTCTTCACGCAGGCACTCAATCGCTTTTGAAAATGGGCACAATGGGATGATAGCCACGCCCACTTTTTTATATATTGAATATTTTGGAAAATACAAAATAAAGGAGCCTAGTTAGTATTTTTGGAAAGTTTCGGAAATGGGCGTAGCACCGCCCACTTTTGATTAAGTCAATTTTACACATTTTATCAATCATAATTCATTAACCGTTAAAGATATCATAATACAATCTAGCACATAGGGTTACTAAGGACTTTTGCGCAGAAAAATTACGAAATCGACTAAAGACCCCGCCCTTTTAATATAAAAGGGTTTTTAAAGTATTTTAGAGGAATATATAAGCAATATATCTCGAAATATAACTTCTATTTCATTTCAAAAGTGTAAGTGTCCCGGGAAATTGTAATTATTAGATATTTTCGAAAATGGGCGTGGCCCATGAACTCTTATAGTGGACTATTTCGCTATATTATAGATGCTATAACTAGAACAAAAACTGGTTTTCCCTAACTTAATTAAATGATAATGTGGATTTTATAACGACAACTGTTTACTGTGAAAATGGGCGACACCGGTCGAAAGCCACGCCCACTTTTTTATATGATTCTAAAAAAATGGTTTCTTTAAATTTTAAACGCGATATTTCTGGCATTTAAATTTTAAACACGTAAAACGGGACGGGTTTTCTAGTTCGTAATATTTATATTTTTAGTAAAACATCGATAAGGTGTTTTTCGTGGAAAAAAGCGGCTTATAAACAAAAGTGGATTTTTCACCAGAACAACCGATTTCCGATTTTACTCTAGGCAAACAAATAATCGATTTTTGAGTAATCGATTTTTCGGACTAGTGATCACATAACTAGTAGTTAGCATCCACTGCACAATATATATATTTTTCTTATATTTCTTTATTTTAAAAAGCATAGTCCTTAGTAAAGTGTTATACCATCATAGTTCACTACCAGGTATATAATATTCAGTTTCAAGCGAACATCGCCTTCCTTACTTATTTAAATCAAAACTCGTCGCATAATTAATTTGACTCGCAGATGTTTTGTTGTACGTGCCGTCATCCAGATCAGAATGCAATTTAACTAAGGTGTGATATGCGCATAATTCTCAGTATGAAATAATTTGTTGACATTTATTGTTGTTTTACCAGCAAATAAACGATTTCGTTGCCGCTAGTTCTCACCTTTCGGCGTTTTATTGATTTGTTGACAAAGTCCCAATGTAAAATTTATTGTGTTTTTCTCAGAATTATTGCGCTCTGTTGTGGGAGTGTAACATACATATTTAGGTTCATTCAAACTTAGTATGTGTGTGTGTAAGTGCAGCAGTACTATTCCTTGGGGTGAAGTCAGTAACTAGTGAGAATAATTTCTGGTTCAGAACGAGAGATAAAGTGGCTAATATGAACTAGTGAGATAGTAACTAGATTTTCACTAGTTCGAAACCGGCAGTTGTGTAATCATTAAAATTTAATAAAATTTAGATTCGTGTTGGGAAAAATGATTTGTTCTTGTAAGGTTCTTTAAGGAAAGGTTAAAAAGGTGAAATCATAAATAAAAAAAAAAAAAAGTGTTTAAGTTGGTAGGATTCGAACCGACGCGTCCCACATCAGAGTCGAGTGCGCTAACCACTTAGCTAAGGCGCAAGTATCAATAGTGTGAGAAAAGGTTACATATGCATACATTATGATAGAATGGTTTAAAATGTAGGCTCCAATTATTAGCCGTGCATAAACTAACTGCAATGGTGTGGCGGTAGTGTTGCTGGACTATCACACCGAAGGTCCAAAGTTCGAGTCCTAGGAAAGGTAACATCAAAAGTGATTTGAAAAAGTTTTTCAAAACGGGGTCTCCCTTCGGCAGTGGTTTGGCAAAAAGTCTCGGAGTGTAGTTCTACCATGGAAGACTTCTCCAAACATTTTTGTGTTTAATTCTAAACGAACTACATCCAAACTGCAGAATTTGGAAATAGTTCAGAACTAGGGCAATATTCGCAATAAACGAACTACATCCCAACTGTCGAATTTTTAACTAGTTCGGAACTGTCAAAAAGGTAATGCAGCGGGGCACAATTTCCACCGCCTACGACATCGCCTTGTTAAATTCGCCAGTTGATTACATGTGAAAGAGATTGAAGGCGAACTGCTGCTTGGGGTTCGAAATGCACTAGATGCGCACCAGTTCAGAACAAAAGATATTCCCCACAGAGATGGTGTTGTCATGTCTCAGATTTGTAAATGATGTTTTTGTTGCGTTGTGTTTATTAATAAAATTTGAATAGTCGGGTCTTGCGGCTGCTTTTTAACAATTTTACAGTGGCCATGTGACATCGCTAAGTGTAAGTTGGCTACCAAAACGAGTTCATATCAAAGCAAAACGGGGTAAATTTAAAAGGAAAAATATGTGAGTTCATCCAGAAAGTAGCTTGTCCTCATCCTTTAATGAGAAGGATTGATTTGGTGCACTACTACTACTTTCTCAACATGTAATTTTTCGACGTAAACTTCATTGCATGCAATCAACTACGGATTGCAACATGGCACTGTCCAAAGCAGTGGTATTTGTCTTATATGAAAGCTTGTGTTTCGAGTTTAAAAAAAAAAAATATTAAAAAAAAAAAAAAAAATTTTAAGTAAAATAAAATAAAAAAAAAATTTAATTAAATAATATCAATTAACAAACAAACAAAAAAAAATTCGAGCTTTGCTCCAACAACAATCACCATAACTATAATTGTTACAGGTACAGTGCGGGTGCATAACCAATAACACGGAAGTTGATTTGGTTTTGTGTTTTTCCAATATAAATCCAACACGGAAGTGTTGATATGCAAAACAGCCCTTCTGTATCTAAGACTGTTCTATGAACGCGCCTAAAAATATTTCACTTTCCTTGAGTTGTCATATAAAAATATATGTACCAAAGAATGTATAAAAGGAATAAGCAAGTGGCACATTAGAGGAAAAATGCAACGTGACGCGACAGGGCATCATAGCTTAGTTGTTAGAGTACTCTAACAGCGGCTTTGGTGCAGTCACTTGGGTTTGTATCCCAGTGTCCGAGAAGGGGTCTGATGAGAAGTTGGGCACTTCGAAACATTTCATCCCATACCATCGCTGTGCATATCGTTGTAATTTTTCCTCTAATATCAATTAACAAACAAACATAAAAAAGTTCGAGGTTTGCTCCAACAACAATCACTAAAATAAAATAAAACGAAATAAAATAATATAAAACAAAATAAAGTAAGATAAAATAAAGTAAAATAAAACAATATAAAGTTAAATAAAATAAAATAAAGTAAAATAAAATAAAAAATCCGGGGAAAAAATAAAAAAAAATTAAAACGAATAAAATAAAATAAAATAAAATAAAATAAAATAAAAAAGAAAAACTAAATAAAATTAAATTAAATTAAATAAAATAAAATAAAATAAAATATAATAAAATAAAATTAAAGCAATTAAAACTAAACAAAATAAAAAGAAGTAAAACGAATAAAATAAATTGAAACAAAATAAAATAAAACGAAAAGAAATAAAACAAAATGAAACAAAATGAAATAAAATAAAATAAAATAAAATAAAATAAAATAAAATAAAATAAAATAAAATAAAATAAAACAAAATAAAATAAAATAAAATAATATAAAATAAAATAAAATATAATAAAATAAAATAAAATATAATAAAATAAAATAAAATATAATAAAATAAAAAATTGTGTAATAAAATAAAATCACGCTGTTTTAGTATTTTTTTTCTCCAATATATTTCGATTTCCAACGGAAATCATCATCAGGGAATTACTTCGCTTGTTGTATGCACACCGAACTGACCAGTTGCTGTGCATACAACAAGCGAAGTAATTCCCTGATGATGGTTTCCGTTGGAAATCGAAATATATTCGAGAAAAAAACTAAAACAGCGTGTTTTTAATACAACTGACCTAGAGCCAGCTTCAACAACAAATAAATAAAATAAAGTTAAAGCAATTAAAATAAAATAAAAAAAATAAAAAAAAAATTATATAAAAAAAAATAAATTAAAATAAAATAAAAAAAAATAAAACAAAATAAAATAAAATGAATTGAGATGAAGCAAAAAAAAAATTAATAAAAGAAAAATAAAATAAAATAAAAGTAGAAAAAAAATTAAATAAAATAAAAAATAAAAATAAAATAAAATAAAATAAAATAGAAGATTGGAAAACCAAGGAAAGGAAAGAAAAGAAAAGGAAAGCGCAAATGGAAACTGTATTAGTAAACGAAAGGGCAATATTGTATAGGAAAGAAACACCATAAAAAGCCAACAGAAATTAAAATATACTGAAGGAAAGGAACAGCAAAGAAAAGAAAGTCGAAGGAAAGAAACAGAAAATAGTTCAAATAAATTAAAGTTTTGTGGTTGAATTTCAACCACCGGGCGATGTCTTAACAATAGCATATTCTAATATCGTACTGGGTTATATACACTTCAATGCACAAGTTTTGTGGAAATACGCACACAGGTAAAATTTCTTCTCCATAAGAAAGATTTGAGCAACATTGCACAGAATGTTATGATTAATGATTTGAGAAGCTCAGCTACAATTACGATAGAGATGCTACACGTGTTGCCACAAGAGTGAAAAGATTTGTTGGTCCGTCTGTCTGTATGTTTGCACGCTAATTACTAAAAACTGCTATATGGAACTAAATAGAATTTCAAGCCATTTACTTTAGGACCCCTTTTACTGCAAGTTACATATCACTTCTGCTGAATACAGTGGTGGGTGTTAAAGTAATCGCAAAATAATTTTAATCATATCTTGAAATTATTACAGACTTATGTACGTTTGTTGAAGCAAAACTAAATAGCTGTTGCAGGGAATTGAATGATTTTTCCACAGATATATTGTTGGAGGTCTATCTTTAAATATAAAGCTCGAGTATTGCATGAAATAATGTTTATTTAAATATTTCCTCAATTTCTTCCTATACAGCTGAGGTAAACATAAAGTCATAAATGAATTGCCTCCAAAAAGAAAGTATGAAATCGCAAAGATCACACAGCCAAGAAAACAGATACAAAAGCTGACTATTTTTTTTTATGCATTTACGGGAATCAAAGAACAAATGAACTGATGACAAAATGGAGTGTAGCATGAAACCTGAAATGGGTCACCAGTCACAAGTCATCGCAAATTCAACAAGTCAATTGCCAAGCAAAGCTACGACGACAGCTGACATTGCAAACATAAACACAACCCAACCAATACCAAAGCACATTTACCACCGGAAAAACATCAATTCTTTGCAGCAATTCACACACAGCTCAGGTGATGTACATCAAGCCACCGCAAACAGCAAACAACATCAATGCAGCCAACGACGCTGGCGACGACGCGGTAAACAAAAATTACGAACTTTGCTCTATGAGCTGCTGGCAATAACGACAACCGCTGCAACTGTAAATGCCACACCCATTGCATTCGCAACAACAACTTTTGCGACAACCGGAATACGCCTCATCCCATTAAGGAATGCATTGGGCTCAACAAAAGAACCGACACTTGAAACAAATGTAACAACGTTACTCACAGGCATGAACATGACAGAGTTGCCAACGCTAGCCAGTAATTTGAATGCCGTTATAGCCAGCGTTGCAACCGCAAAAGCATTTATGCAAATGAATTTCACAGCATATAGGGCAGAGTCTTTCCATACAGGTACTGCTATAGCAGCGGTGCTGGATAATAGCATTGCAACAACGTCACAAACCGATCTACATTCCATCAATGCCTCCTCCATCTCTGCCACCACCTCTTGCTGCGCTGTGTCATCCATATATGCTTACCTCAGAGCGTTACCTTGGCCAAATGCGCTTGCTGTTGCCATATTTGTAATTCTCTTCCTGGTGACGGTGGCCGGAAATTTACTCGTCATCGTGTCTGTATTAACAACTCGTCGTCTCCGTACGGTAACCAATTGCTTTGTGTTGAATCTGGCTATCACCGATTTGTTGGTGGGCTTATTCGTCATGCCGCCGGCTGTTATGCTTTACGTTGTAGGTGAGTTTGTGCGTAGCTAATTGCTGTTGTTTTTTTTTTGTAAATAACACATAGAAACAGCTATTTTGGTGAGGGCTCGAATTTATATGAAAGAAAAAAAAAACTTAAATAGTCATATTATAAGTAAGACCAGTTCAACACTCTGTTGCACAATCCTTCTTTATGTATGAGCTTGTGATAGGCCTGAGAACAGATTCCATCCTTTTCAAATATTTATTGTTTATAATGAAGACAAGAGACAGAGAACACCAAAACGTAGCCAATCGATCTGTTAGGAGAACTCAAAAACGAATAAAACTATAACATTCGCGCCTCTCGGGTTTGTCACATAACCCTATAAGCTCTCTTTTTTTCCTATTCCAATAGTTTCTAGACCTTTCTATGTTTATGCATATATAAACAACTATTTTATTTTATTTTATGTATTTACTTTGTTTAGTTTAATTTAATATAATTTAGTTTATTTAAATTAATTTAATTTTATTTAATTTAATTTTATTTCGTTCAATTTAATCTAATTTAATTAATTTTATTTTATTTTACTTTATAAAATTTATTTTGATTAATTTAATTTATTTTGATAAAACTAATTTAATTTAATTTAATTTAATCTAACTTAGTTTGATATATTTTACTTTATCTTATTTTATTTTATTTTGTTTTATTTTATTTAATTTAATTTAATTTAATTTAATTTAATTTAATTTAATTTAATTTAATTTAATTTAATTTAATTTAATTTAATTTAATTTAATTTAATTTAATTTAATTTAATTTAATTTAATTTAATTTATTTTAATTTAATTTAATTTAATTTAATTTAATTTAATTTAATTTAATTTAATTTAATTTAATTTAATTTAATTTAATTTTATTTTATTTTATTTTAATTTATTGTATTTTATTTTTTATTTTTTTTTATTTTATTTCATTTTATTTTATTTGATTTTATTTTATTTTATTTTATTTGATTTTATTTTATTTTATTTTATTTTATTTGATTTTATTTTATTTTATTTTATTTTATATAATTTAATTTAATTTAATTTAATTTTATGTTACTTTATTTTATATTATTTTATTTTATTTTAGTTTATTTTATTTATTTTATTTTATTTTATTTTATTTTATTTATTTTATTTTATTTTATTTTATTTTATTTTATTTTATTTTATTTTATTTTATTTAATTTTATTTTATTTAAATTTTTTTATTTTACTTTGTTTTATTTTATTTTATTAAAATTTTGTTTGTATTTTATAATATTTTATTTTACTATATTTAAAAAAATAAAGCTCCATTTATTACAATTATTAATCAACATTGGCCCATTCTCAATATATTAATTAAATTAAATTTAATTTTATTTTATTAGTTTTTTTATGGCCTGCACATTTGCAAAGTACCAGAAAAAATTAAATAAAATAGAATAAAATAAAATAAAATTAAATTAAATAAAAAAAAATTAATTACCATGACTATAAACCAGCTCAAGGTCAATAATAATAAGTTGCATCTAAAAATTTTTCTTTTCTGTTCTAATAAAAACCTTTAATAATTAATTATAAATGACTATTAAAAAAAATAAAAACGACAATAATTTTCATAAATAAAACGAAAAATTATTATTATTGGCCTTGAGCTGGTTTATAGTCCTGGTAATTTTTTTTTTTTAATTAAATTTTATTTTATTTTATTTTTTTTTTAATTTAATTAAATTTTTATTTTATTTTTTTTTAATTTTATTTTATGTTATTTTATTTTATTTCACACAAGGGAACAAAATCCCAATCATAAAAAGATTGGAAAAGTATAGGTTTTTAATCCGATATTATAAACAATGTGCCAGTAGAAATTAAAACTGCAGCATAGTGTTATAGAGCACCAATTTCCTGTTGATAAATCTGTTGCTTCAAATGTGTGCCGGGCCCTTCATCAAGGTTGCACTCTATAAGCTGATGTATATATGTTTGTTGTATTACTTGTATGGACACTGAATGTTGTGTTTGTGGTTTTAGCTGATTGCCTTGGATACGACATTCATTCAGTTCGATTCGGAAATCATTGCCTTTGTGGCTTACAATTGACAATTGTTTAAACTGATTAATCTGAAGTTGCCCATTGAATAAGTAAATTGTTTCTGTAGCTAAATTATAAATGATAAATGGGAACGGGAAGAACTTATCATCTCAGCATACACACATAGGGTGTTTCCTAAAACTTTCTAGTTGAGTAATTAATGAACAAAGCGTTAGTATGCCAGTAATTAGCACTATTGTAGTGATCCTTTGAAGTAAGCTCATGACAATTTGAACTGCAAGCTGAAGGCTGAGGCTAACTTTGAGTGTTATTATTGTAGAACTTTCATGAGAACGACACTTGTTCTTGGGGAGCGCACTGCCTCTAATAGAAATAAAAATTTCCTCCACTGTTCCAGCGGTCTGAACAGATTTCTAGCATAATCCTTAGGGTCATACAAGACTTTTGCAAGACCGAGAGTGTTACAGTATTATCTGAAGTGAGAACAAAGGACAGCTTTTCTTAGTAAATTTCTTACACTCACTGGAACTCGACCTCATAGATCTCCACTTTCAATGTGTGGGTGTGGTTTTGTTAGCTTTTTCATCCTGCAGTAAATTTGCCAGAATACTTTGTCCATTTGGCAAGCAAACTAACGACAATATGAGCAATGGCACGTAAGTGTTTTACTATTACTTTATTCGAGTGTGAACGTCATTTCCTTTTTCGTCTTCGTCTCTCTCTGTAATCACACAGCACTCCGAGCACAAATTGAACGTATAAATTCACTTACATGACCATTTATTAGAAGCTATAACTTGCATTGTGATGTGCGAATCCGAATAACTTGAGAACCGAATTTTTGGCTCAATGATCTAAGCGGGTACGGGTATTTGGACCGATTCCAATTTTCTCAGAAGTAAGTTTACTTAACTATGAGTGGTGGTAGACAGTCAACGAGATACATAAGACTGTCCGATCACTAACCAAAAATTGATGGGTGTAGAAATGTAGGAGCGCATGTAGTTCACGAGCATATAGTCGATGTCATAAAGCGTGATTAACGGCCAGAGCAGAGGGCTACTTTTATGTCATCCCACCACACCCACCTGAAATGATTTCTAGTACTTTGATCTGTTCCTTTTCTCTTGGAATATTTTGAAATTATAGCAGTAGCTCGAGGCCATCAGTCTTTTGTAGTCTTTTGTGTCACTTCATTCAAAGTACTCTGTTTGAAGGATCGACTACCTTGACCTTATGCATTACTAATCTACGTTTCACTTTCTAATTGAATATTTTAGTCAGTTTATGTATGCATAACTATGTAAATGTTGGTTTATCAATTAGTCAAAGGACAGTTTAAATGATGACCCTTGCAAACAAAGCTTTAGAACATTATGTCCTAGAAATTTCTTAATAACTTGCTGTAATTTCAGTGATTTTATTTTTATTTATAAATTTGCAGGCAGCTGGCATTTTGGACGAATTCTGTGCGATATTTGGATTTCATTGGACGTTCTTCTCTGCACCGGTTCCATACTAAGCTTGTGTGCTATCAGTCTTGACAGGTGAGAAATATCCAGTGCAACAATGATTCATATGAACCTTAACTCTGCCGAACTGTGAGTGGCGAATTTCATATCTGTATATATAAAAGAAAGTGACGTTAGTTCCAACGCTCATAACTCAAGAACGCCTGCACCGATTTGGATGATTGACACTAATTTAGATTGTTCTCTGACCAGAATAGGAGAATACCTAATAAAATTTCCGAAAAATTCCTGAAAAAAAAGTTTTATTTTTCTATACATATTATATGGTGCGAATTTTTATAATTTTTTTGGTTAGAAAAGCTCAATAATGGATCGATCGATGGTGAAGTGGAATTGTGTGTGTGTGAAATAGTTACATCTATACGGATATGGATAGGGATAGGGATAGGGATAGGAAAATCCAATATTTCTAGATCCATTCATGTAAATAACTGGGCAGGACAAAGTCTGCCGCTCCCTCTAGCTATGTATATTTCTTTATACCAGTGTATGTAATATCACAGACCACCAATTGTGTTTTGAATTGGGTCTTGCAAAAAAAGCTCAAAAAATTCTCAAATTGAAGGACTAAGAATAGAACATAACAAGAAATGTATTCTGGTCAGTTGAAGTAGTGAGAAAATGAATAGGAATAAAAGTAAACTTAACTCACTAAAGTTATGTTAGTTATGTTATTTTATGTGTTTCTATTTTGTCTATAATATGATTTGCTATGTTATGTACTTTAGTGTAATTTCTTGTTATGCTATCCTATGTTACATGAGGTTATGCTATGTGTGTTAAGATATGTCACGCCTCTTTTTATCTTTACAATTCATCATGTTATGTTGTAATATGCTGTGTTGAAATATTTTATGTCACGGTGTGTGAAGTCATACTATTTTTTTGTTACGCAAAGATATGTCATGCCAAGTAATGTTATTCTATTTCAAGTCATCTTATTGTAAAATATTTAAAGTGATTCTATATTATTTTATGTTATGTTATGTTATTTCTTTTTTAATGCGATTTAATGCTCGCTCGTTAAATCGCTTTCACTTGCTTTGTCATGTTACGTTTGGGTTGTGTTATTTCATGCTTGATATGTTACTTTGAATTATTTATGTTTGTTATGTTATGCCGTGTTAAAATATAATGTATGTATGTATTACATGAGCTCAGGACAATTATAATAGATTTTATCAAAATTATTATTGTACTTTTTTTTAAATAATATAATTAATTAAAAAAGGTTTTCCGTCAGCTAAACTCCTGTTTCTATTAGTTTTACAATATTTAAGTGCAAGCACCGCCATCTAGCGGGATGTAGCTGTGTTGTTGCGTGCTGTGTCCATTTTAGACACTTTCGATGTGCTCTTCGGTCTTGTTTATTTTGCATACCAACAATTAAATTTTTCTATCTCGCTTGAGCTTTTCCATGCAGATTTATTTTCACATCAGAATCGTGGATTAATAAAAAGAACATACGTAGGCTTTGCGAAATATCTGAGGGATAGTCTTAAGGTTTCGGAATAAATTATTAACCCGACACTCTTGTTATAAGTTATTATGTGGCAACCCTCTTCCTGAACATGCAAATTTGTTGTTCTTTTATAATCTCCCCAAGTGGATGAGCGCACTGAGCAGGGAATCCTTAAAAGTTACGCTATTGAATAAAACTGGCTTATTAAAATACATTTTCAATATCTTTTCTATAATAAATTTCAGAGTAGTTTATAGCTTTAAATTGCTTGCTTATTTGAAGAAAGATGTATGATGCGATTTATTGACATTTAAGGGCCCTGTAAGAATGTGACCAATGCGCACATGGGACAATATACTATATTATATTCGGTGGACATTGTCCTGTCTAAATACAGACCTCCGCACCTTTCAAAACTGTATACTTTATCGCTCCTCTTCTTCTGTGCCTTTATACCCAGCATACGTTTACTCCTATTTTCCTTTATAGCTTTTAGAGGTCTTCTACTTTGACTTCCTCTCCTATTTCTATTCCTGTTACTATTCTTCTTCCCTTCCCACTTCCTATTCTTCTTCCTCTCCGCATAATTCAACTATTTCCTTGTACCTGGTGTGAACATTTCATATATTACTTTAGATACTCACAAAAGACACACATTACGTCACCTGCACCAAGGCGAATCTATAGATGGTGATAGCAAAGTGAATTCAGCCACACTCGCCCTGATTCGCCTCAGATTTTTGTAACTCAAATGTCAAAGTAAAAGAGAATATAAAGGGACAACCATAGTGAATGTTCACAAATCATTTCCCATTTTTTTTACTGACATTCTGAGGTACAAATGTGCAGGAAAAACAAGCAATCAGCTGTTTCTATGCCGTCACGAGGTATATGAATTCGCCTTGACCGGCACCTTCACTCCCATCAATTATTATCAAAATCCTACTCATATTTGTGAATATAGGTAGTGAGAGGTACATATATACAGTTGTGTTAAATATAATAGTAGTGAAATTAAATTGGATAGCGTACAACGAAATAAGAAGAAGCTGTGTTTTTAATTTAAAATATAGCGTATTCCATAACAAAAGCCACATAAAATAAATTTCAAAGTTTACACAAAGTTAAGAAAAGTTTTTTAAATTTTCTAGAAATTTTTTGAGTACGCAGTTTTGTAGGTCAATAAGTTTTAGTATCACATCGTGCAAGTTAGAACTCGCTCAAAAATTTCAATGAATTTTCAGAATTTTTTTCGTCAATAGCGTTGAGTGATTTCTTCTATACAACGCATGAAGAAAAATTAATTTTGTATGGAAAAAAATATCCAACATCCTTGACAAAAAAATGCTAAAATATCAGAAGAAATTTTGAGGTACCTTTTTCTCGCACATTGTTATGCGGAAATTGAATAAGCTTTAATACTGCGTACTTAAAAGTTTTCTAAAAGTTTTTCCAAAAAAATATTAAAATTTTGATTTAAACTTTTAAAAATTTGAATAACCTTCCTGAAATTTGTGTAAACTTTGAAATTTCTTTGTATGTAAATCACAGCTTCTTATTTCGTCGAACGATACCCAATGTAATTTTTAATGTTAAATGTTGTTATTTCTAATTGTTACTTTATGTTAATTGTTTGAAAAAATATAAAAATAGACTCTCTGAGGAAGACGCGAAAGCGTTGAAACGCGTAGGAGAGAAAAGGAAAAACTTTTTGTTTCCTTTTCACCCGTACCGGCCTAAATAGGTCTAACCCAGTAAACAACAAGTGGGAACTTGGCCCAAATTTAATATGATACCCAATTTCATTTCACTGCTTTTATATTGAACACATCTGTACATATTTACATATGTATTAACTAAGTGATGTACGAGCACATCAGCAAAAACTCTCTGTTTTTGTTTTTTTATTTCCCACCCGCAAAAGCCTTTGTTTTACCAATTTTTTTGTTTATTTTGGAAGTGTAAATAAATTCATTTGTTCATTTTATTCGAAATCGTTCTTTTTTTTATGTTTCGTAAAAGTTGTAATCTTATACAGTGCCCTATTTTCGTACTATTTTAAACAAATATATTTCACGTGAGCATCAGTAATACATGTTTGTTTGTAGACGCTTAATACTTTATAACTGATTTACTTTTATTTTTTTTTTCAGATATCTTGCTGTCACTCAACCTCTAACTTATTCCAAAAAACGACGCTCGAAACGTTTGGCATTGTTCATGATTTTGATTGTTTGGGTGACGGCACTTCTGATTACATGTCCACCATATTTTGGATGGTGAGTATGGCATTTTTACCTACACCTTCCAGCAAATATTTGTGATTTGTATAAGCATGTGATAAATCAGAATTTGAATTAGATGTGGAACCAATGCGAATTATCGCGGGTGAGAAATTCACCATACCTAGGCAAAATTCGCCTTCATAAGAATTAGATTAACTTTTCTTACCACGTGGTGAATTCCCTACTCGTGAATTAACAGCTTACGATAATTCGCGTTAGTTCCTGTAAACTTTCAAAGCTCGTTGTGATTAATCACATGCTTATCGCCCAATCGAGCGGTTCGAAAGTAACATATGCTTTTCAAGCACTATCCCGGGAGGTATGGGATCGGTCTGACGGATATTACGACTCGACATGTTCTGTACGGCGATCAATTGAAAATTGTTTGTTCACTTTTTAATACTCGTTCGTACTCTTGGTTGGTTGGTTTGTTAGAGTGACGAGTTCCACATGACTCCAATAAGCGCTAGTGCGCCGTTTTGATACCACATCTCGTGAATTAACCAATGAAAAACTATAAAAGAAAGCTGACAAGATCTCAAGTACCGTGGTGAGACTCCCCTTCCACTATATCCATACCGTTTATTTCAAATATTTTAAAAACTCTCCGGGCTTTATAGCTCCAAGCTCGGAGGCGCTGGCCAAGCACACAGCAGGTGTTCCACCGTCTTTTCCACCCCGGAAGGTTGCAACTGCGGCACGAGGCATTGTGCTCCAGACCCATCCGTTCTGCGTGCGTCCCAATAGTCCAATGCCCAGTGAGCACCGCAACTAATCTGAAAAGGTCCCTTATGTTCACCTTCAGAAGGGTCGAAGATCGTGTTTTTTCGTAGGAGGGCCACATACTCCTGGCCACTTTGGACACTGCAAACGCAAATGCATCGTGGCGCTACAGGGCACCTTAGCGAAGTTGTAAGAGTACTCTAACATCGGTTTTGTTGCAGGCACCTGGGTTCGTATCCCAGTGTCCGAGAAGGGGTCTGATAAGAAGTTGGAAAGTTCGAAATGTTCGGACTCCTATAACTTTATTTGCTAACTGTCAAACAACTCTTTCGAATTTTGGCGATCACAAAGGTATTGAGTTTTTCCATATACGAATCGCTTTTAGGATACCATTCACTGAAATTATCACAAACACTTTGGGAAGCCTTAGAAATTAATCTGAAAAATATTGAAATTTTCTGACCGAATTCATTTCAAGAGTACCCGACCGAGCGAAAGTAGGGATTTTACATTCTGACAGAAAATTATTTGCCTCGCCCTTTTTTACTTCAGCAACGGAAATTATTTACAATGCAAATTCAGCTATAAAGAAACCAGTCTTTCGCGCCAAATTAGAGAAATTAGAATAAGCTTATGAGTTCACCGACATCATCATGATTCCTTGCAAGTTAACCGATTGTGGCTTTAGCATATCTAAGGAAAGTAGAAACCCCAAAGGAAGCCTCGCCGCTTTCAATCTGGTTTTCCATCTCATGAATTCTGAAGTCGTCTGTCTATCGGAAACTGTAATGGACCGGAGCTTCTATGTTCAATCGCATAACATGACCCAGCTAATGAAGCCTTTGACCTTTAATCCCTGCACTGTGTTCACATCTATAATTTCCTTTCATACCAGGCTTAAGAAGTCGCCTTATCTAAAGCTTGGGTTGCCTTCTAACAGTTCAGAGAGGTCTACTTGATCGTGACTGTCGTGCTAAAAAAGTTTTAAAAATGCAAACCAATCTCGTTCACCCTCAATGACTGCAAACCCAAATTTAAAAAATAAATTATACATCAAACCCAGTTTTGGCTTTTTTATTTTGCCAAATAACGCTTTGGCATTTGTCTCTCTCAGGTAATATAAAAATTTTATTTTCGAATCTAAGCCAACTTCACCATAATTTTGTCACCCTACCGTGCATCCTTTGCGCACACAAACACACGCACGTGGATGGCATGTGTGGAAAACAAATTCCAATAAAATGTTGAAAAACATTGTAACGCTATTAATATAAAATGCATACGTGTCCATGCTTGTTGGAAAATGCGAAGACAAGTAAATTTTGTAAAGCATGCTGTGTTAGCAAAAGGAAAGAGCTCCATCCAAGCGATAGAAGATATGCCGCAACCAAGCATGACAATGCGAATGCTGCTGGTAGTGAGAAGTTAACCCAGTGAACCAAAAAATTGTAATTTATTTTTCTTGTTGTGCTCCACTAGTGGGAGCTAGCGTTCCAGATGAGCGATAGCTTTGAAACAAAAAAACCTAGCTCATAAAATTTAACGATGTTGAAATAAATCTTAAGAGGGCGTGGTACCGCCCATATTTATTGACAGTGGACGTGATTATATTGGTGTTTTTTCTGTTAGTCCTAATCCAATAATATTATTTAATATTACGTGGGACGAAAGTTAAAAAACAAAAAATAATAACGAGAGTAAAATTAAAAAAAAAAAAAAAAAATGCGAGTAGTTTTGGATAAATATTATCCAGCTCACAGTCTGGAGTAATAACGTGCAGCCATTTGATAGTTCTCTAACAGAATATTGTTAGAAAATTGATTTCAAAAGTTTGACTGGTTTTGATATTTTTTGGAGGTATCCTCGAGTTCTCTCATATTTTAACACAACCGTAAAATTGCATGGTATTCGTGTGAGCATCACTGATCAAAGAGAAAATTTCTTTTGGTGCAGTGTTTTCAAATAGCAAGACAGAATCAGTCCTTCTTTAGTGTTCGAACTTGATAATTTTGGTAAGTAGGCTTGCAAAGAACTAGTGTAAATTTGAGGAAAAAGTAGCACAATTCGTTTATAACTTAAATATTTTTGCTTAATGAGAATACTCTGATTACTTTCAGAGAAAAAAAAATAAACATGTAACACAGTACACTTGATAAAAGTTACTTTCTCTAATTTTTCGGATCATGCCGGCACAGTTTTCAATCCGTTTTCGCCACCATTTCTAAATGGTTTTAGCAACTTTTTGGGACTAGTTCTGGATTATTTCGGGATTATATTATAGGATAATTTCGAGACTTCTTCGGGACCATCCTGATACCGAAAATGGGCACAAAAAGTCTCGTAAACAATCAAGAAATGATCTCCTAAAAGTCGCGAAATGGTCCACAAAAATTTGCAAAAATCATTTTAAATGATTCCAAAAGTATAGACAAAAATCTCGAATTTATACCGAAAAATACACAAAAATGGTCCCGAAAATAGTACCTAAGTTATCCCAAAAAAGTTTAGAAAAGAATCTCAAATTGATCTTTTAATGTAATTAGCAATTTCCTTATTTATATATTACATAGACTCTACTACAATACTCTGCTACAATTTTCATTTCCGTTGCACCAATAAAAAGTGTCGATCTACTTCAAAAAAGCTTCAAATTTCACTATCATCCAAAACTATGCAACGTCGGTTAAGAAATTGACTTCTAAATATTATTGGAGAGCCAGTGTGGGACTTGACAATCTAAAAAATTGTGCTACCTCTTTCCAAGAACTTCCCACTTTGGTTAAACTATCCATTCAATGAAGTAGGTAGGTGAGTTGACTCTTAGAACGCGCATCTGTTTTGTATGCCTATTTCTATGCAATTTTGCAGCTGCTTTCGAAAGGTCGTGAGAACCTTTTTTTTTATCTTTAGGAAAGATAGTCATATTGTATGCCTTAATTTAAAGATGATTTTGTAATGGCAGGCCCTATACAAGGAGAACTTCGCTTGGAACTATTCTGAATTTTATGCAATTTTTTTCTTTAAATTAAAAAGGATAGTTTTCAAACAAAAATATGATAGATTTTCAGCTTGCCTGGTAGAGAAGAAAGTAATGTTCGAAGTCCAAACACTGTTCTCAAGCGTTTCGTATCTAGTTATCTTTGCTTCATAGTTAATTTGCAACTGCATATGTTTGATTTTGTGTTATTGCTTTAGCAATAACTGTGGCTTACTGTGCAGCCTTCCAAGACGTCTGCAATTGAATGAAAATGTTGCATGGCGTGTGTCGCTCTGCCAGTTTTTCCCAAAGCTTTACCCAAAATGATTGTCGGTTTATACAGGGTGGCGCAAAAGTAATCCTCCTATCAGAAAATGCTATAAATTTTGCGATTGGCCCCTAAAGTCAGTTCTGTTCTGACATTTGTGTAGTAAACACATGCGAAATACGCGTTAATAAACAACGTTACGCTACACTGCTCCAGAACGCGGAATATAGCTGACTATTTATTTGACCAATAATCGGTCGGGGCCAAACGGTTACTGTGAATGGTCAGCGCTACAGAGCAATGATCAACGAGTTCTTTTTGCCGCAACTTGATCAATTGGGATTGGAAAACATGTGGTTCCAACAAGACGGTGCAACAGCACACACTGCACGTGCCACAACCGATATGCTGGCGCTTACTTTTGCGCCACCTTGTATGAAATTACAAAATGTCTGCAATGAATATTGCTACACATGTATTAGTTAATAAAATGGGAGCGAGAGCATGTTAAATGTTTCTTGGAGCAGAACTATTTTTTATGTTTTTTTTTTAATACAAAACTTTACACATGTTTCAATTTTGCAACAAAAAAAAAAATTAAATATTTAATTCTATTTCATATTTTATTAAACTTTAACTAGGTATGAAAAGGTAGAGAATAGCGACGGAAAAATCAATTGTCGCTACAATCAAAATAAAGGTTATGTGGTATTCTCCGCAATGGGCTCATTTTTCATTCCGCTCGCCGTTATGATGTACGTTTATCTAAAGATTGGCTATGTTCTCAAGTCACGGAGACAGCGCATTGTACGTGATGCGGTAAGTCGTATAAATATGTATTTTACTCAATCTTAATATGTACGTACCCTACAGTCAAATCAACTAGTTGCAAAGTACTTCAAAACTAGTATGTAGACCAAGCTTAACTAGTCATTCAACTGTTTCTTTTTTCCATATTAGCAAATGGTGTTTTTAAAATGGCAATTTTCAGATTTCAGGCAGACGTATAAAAACCTCAAACTAGTTGAAAATAGACTAAAAAAATGTATACCCAGCGTGTACTAGTACACAGGGTATTATAGTTTTGGTCATATAACGGTGGTTTGTAACGTTACAAAATTACGTAGGTATATATATAGTGCCATATGTAAAAGTTATGAGAATGAACAGAGGAATCCATTAAAAAATGTCCGTCCGTGCGTCTGTCCGTGGACACGATAACTTGAGTAAAAATTGAGATATTTGAATGAAATTTCGCACACATGTTGCTTTCTGGTTGCTATCTATTTCGATATCGAAAATTTCGATAAACGTTTAAAATGGATTAATTCAAAAGGAGCTACAATGATGAAATTATGCTGGATTTATTAGTTTGCTTATCCCATTGACGATTTTGTCAAATTTTTCGAAAATGGGCATGGTACCGCCCACATATGACTGAACAAATTTTCAAGCTTCGACTGTTAATAACTACAGAACCGTTTATACTAGAATAACTAACTTTGGTAGAATCTATACTATGGTTGTGGTACATACACCCATACAAAATAAGCGAAATCACTTTTCGACCACGCCTACTTTTTCATAAAAGTTATCTGAAAAGGAGGTAGAAATACTGAACTGCCAATATCTCATTGACTGATACAGGTAGGCACCGCCCACTTATGAGTAAAGGAAATTTCAAATTCGACTGTTAACAACTTCAGAACGGTGTAAGATGGAATTACGACACTTGATGTGAGGTATACTAGAGACATGTGGAGTACGTCTACGGAAAACAAGCAAAATCGGTCGATGACCTTGCCCAGTTTTGGACCAAAGTTTTCTAAAAGAGAGGTAGGAAACCTGAACATGGCATATATCCTTCACTGATGCAGATAGAATGCTAGAATTTCGTAGTTACAATGACCTGAAGATTTTTTAATGATTTAAATTTTGGAAAATGGGCGTGGTACCGCCCACATATAAATAAACAAAATGTCAAATTTCAGCTATTATTAACTTCAGAACTGTGTTAAATAAAATTACGAAACATGATACGAGCTATACTATCTACGCTTTTCAACATTATATATAGCCCACTGTGAAATTTTCATAATGATCGGTTAAGTACCTTGAACGCCTATACAAGATTAAAATTTAATATAGATTGGGGGCGTGAAACCGCCCACTTTTACAGAATTATATATAGCCTATACTATACTGAACCCAGGAATCTACTGTGAAAATTTTAGAAAGATCGGTTGATTATTTTGGACACCAGACACATTCATTTTTATTTATAAGATTGTCCACATGGTAGTAGAGTAAGTTTAAAGCCTCTATAGGTCATAACTCCACAACAATTTACCACGACCACTTTTACACAGCTGGGTATTTAATGTTCGGTTCCACCCGAGCTTAGACTTCCTTGCTTGTTTACTTAAATTTTGGTAAGTGTAAATTATTTAAATGCCGTAGCGAACAGTCTGTCAGAACTTGATTTGTATCGCCAAGGTCACCCAAACCAGCACCAATTAATAGAGTTGGAGACGGGGATCTCTAGCTTGTAAAGATTACATATCTGTCACAAAATGCATGACTTTGATGCCACATTTAAGCTTTATGGAGGGCGAGTAGGTTTGTTTTCTTTAAATTAATGTTTGTATATTTGTATTTTATTATTTGTTCAGAGAATAGACCTAGGGTGGAGGGGGGGGGGGGGGGGGGGGGGAGGGGGGGTGCGAAGCACATGTTGCTTAGGGGCCAACCTTTGAGTAATGCATTATTTTAAATGATTAGTATTTTTTATTTAAGTTATTTGTTCTATACAAGTGCGGAGCACATGTTACATCTTGTATGTATTAAGTGGAGGTGAGCACTTGTGGCTCTGAGCTACAGGGTGGCGCAAAAGTTATCCTCCTATCAGAAAATCCTATAAATCTTGCGATTGGCCCCTAAAGTCAGTTCTGTTTTGACATTTGTGTAGTAAACACATGCGAAATACACGTTAATAAACAATGTTACTCTACACTGCTCCAGAACGCGGAATATTGCTGACTATTTATTTGACCAATAATCGGTCGGTGCCAAACGGTTACTGTGAATGGTGAGCGCTACAGAGCAATGATCAACGAGTTCTTTTTGCCGCAACTTGATGAATTGGGATTGGAAAACATGTGGTTCCAACAAGACGGTGCAACAGCACACACTGGACGTGCCACAACCGATATGCTGAACATCGGAAGCTTACTTTTGCGCCACCTTGTAGTTTCGGCCAATGAGGTTATCTAGATTTAATGTAGCATTTTCGGTATTAAGAATGTCGTTGTCACTAGTTAGCTAACCTTAAGGCTTTCAAAACTTGAAAGTGACAAAAGTCGATTATCTTTCCATACCAGCATTCAATTGAGTAGGTGTTCGTAAACAAATGAAAATCAACTGATAACCAACCATAGTTCCACTTTTTGCATGATAAAGTAAGCAAGAAGTTAAAGAGAGAGGTTTGAGGCGCAGTTACCACGCTGCTACATCATTTCTACGTAACTATAACGTCAATGGAACATCGCTGGGACGTTGTGGCTACCAAGAAATTACCATGACAGCGGCTCAACATTTTAAAGTCACAGCTTAATGGTCGCAGCTTCATTTTAGGGGGGCAGTTTCGAGTTCGTACCGTAAAAAGCAAATTAAAATAAAACGCTTTACTCGGATTTTTTTACTCTATACATTTTCCCACTTTTGATTAACTTTGAATTTTTACTTGTACATGTACTTGCAAGTTGAGTTATTTTTTGACTAGTTCGTTACCAGTCAGAAAACTCTAGTTGTATCTGCGTATCTGCTTTGCTGCTTTACTCCAAGGTACATACATATGTATGTGTAGGCGTTCCTTTATGTGTGCCATGTTTCAGTAGTAAGAGTATAGCGCGTGTAAGATCTTTATCATCAGCCTGAGTTGGTTTTAAATTACGTGCTAGGAGTGCTACTTCATTTGGCCATTTAGCACTCCCATACGTTAAAAAGCACATTAGGGTGTGCCGGCTCATTATAAGATTTCGTCTTATCTTTTTAAAATTCGTGTAGTTGCTTGTATAACCGTGGAATATTTACACAAAGACAGGAATAATTCATACTGTCACATAAAGAACTACCTTCTTTCTAGAAAAAGTTTTTTTTTTCGTTGCTTAAATTTTAATAAGCGCACAAGGTTTGCGAATTGTCTAACGCGAAAGTCATTTTGTATGCTTCTGCATTTAACAACGGCTACTGACACAGACACACGGTATCAAATAGCAACGCAACCAAGAAGAAATCTCAAAAGAAAATCAGGTGTGATTGATACCCACCATGTTAAAGTCGCTTCCAGTATTTCAAATGAGAGCTTTGTTCTTGTAACAGTACTTTGCGCTGTTTTAGCAGCACGTCCATTTGGGAAATTTTGTTCAGGCTTTTTAAAGGGATGCCCAGAAACTGGTTGCTTTGAAGAGCTTGTCTTATACCTTATACTAGCTTTTACCCGCGGCTTCGCTCGCACGAAGAAAATAAGAAAAATAACGAAAGTTCTTCAGAAGAAATTTTTATTTATCAGCCAATCGCATCATAATAAAGTTTTTTTTGAATAGGTCGGTCTCTCGTCCACTTTTCTGGAATCGCATGAATCTGTTACCTATTCTATGCTCCTGAGAATAAGTGTACAAAATTTCATAGAGCTCAGTCAAGTTGTTTAGACGTTAAAGACCCACAAACAAATTCACAAACTTACGCATTTATAATATTAGTAAGATAAAGTTCATCTGCGCTTTACACGTATAAATAGGGTGATCCAAGATTTAGTATATGAAAATGATAAGTTAAGTGAGGTGTCTCAAAACACCCGGTTATACATTCCCATGATTACTTCGTAACTTTCCTATCTCAATTCCTATACTCGAAGGTGCTCGACTGATCCTTGTTTCGGGTATGTGATTGGATTTGATTTTCTGGAAGAAAAGCTATTTAAAATATTCCCATTTAATCCAATGTTCCTTCTATAAAGGATTTTACATAAAATAAGTTGTTCGCGGCTGGATCCCGATAGTTAGGGACCACTAAGTTACTTGAAAAATTATTTCGTAACAATGTCTCAACAACTATCAGTAATATTGCTCAGCAAGAGACTCCCGAGATTTTTTTTCGCCGTTTCACCCAAAGGTGCATCGACGGTCCCTTAAACTCATCCATACAGAGACGGTAAACTCCTTTGTCAGCTCTCGCCCGGCACAAGCTCCACCTGTTGCCGAAGAGGAACGCGAACTGCCTGAGGAGACAAGAGTCATGCTGGCCCAACTTCGTTCTAGATATTGTAACAGGTTAAATTTCCTAGCCATATCTTGCTCTCTCATCTTATCGTCCTCTTTTTCTCTTAATCTTATTGCTCTTACTATTCCTTGGACAGAGTAGGTTTTTAAAAATTAATTTATAGGAACTGGATCGGAAAGTGGAACTATGATTGCGGTTCAAACGACACATATACCTAATTGACCTACCTTTACCGAGTAGCCCTTTAGATTTCAATGCCAGTTTAGCCTTTTTAAGCTTTTCAAAAATTATGTAAGGCCGGACAAGTAAACAAGTGCTATATTGGACTGAGTAGGCAGCTGGGAAGTCCTCTTTCGACGAAAACAGATCAGTCCCTTATCATATCTGTACTGATGAGCGGCTCGGAATCATGGACAGTGTCGAAAGGATAGGAGATGACCCTTGAAGTATTCGAGAAAAAAGTTCTCTGCTGGGTCATGATATGCAAAGAAGCGCCACCCCAAAAACAGTTGGAGGATAAGAGATGACTGGCGTGCTTTGATACTTAACGGGAAAAATCGCTTATGCGGTTAAGTGCCAATAAATGATGATAATGTAAGGTCCACATCAAGACAAATTGTTGTAGAAGAACCATGAAAATTTTGTTATTTTCCCCAAACCGAAGAAGGATTTTGTAAAAAAACCAGACACCCTAATGTGCAAACACTCATGCTTTTCCTTTTCAATGCGATAAGCGTAAAACCATATGTCATTACATTTTTAATTAATTTTCTTATGTTTTATTATTGCTTTACTCTCTTAATCTTCTCTTTTTCAGAATTCCGAACGTTTGGCCGATCACGATTTGGATTGTGATAATTTTATTTCCGAGTCCGAGCATTATCACTGCATCACGCCAAAGTGTCCATCATTAAAATCACGCTGGTGCAACACAAATGGCGGTAATAATATTTGCAGCCCCAAACAACTTAGCTTTCGTTGCGTTAAATGTAATACCGAAGGTTATGCGAGTAACATTAGCAAATCGAATGCATTTCAAGATGGCCTAATGAGTGCCAACATTGTCGCCGACGGACTCAAACACCAAGCGACACTCTACGAATTAGTTGAATGTATGGCGTTGAATTGTAAATATGGCGGCGCTTGTGTGCATTCGACGGGTATAATTAGTACACCTTTGAACGTACGGCGTTCCACTTCATTACCGATGGGCGCTGTGCACCTGATGGAGGATAGTTTGACATTTACCGAAAATTGTTTGGCTAATAAGCAAGTAACTAATACCAGTGTGACTACAACAACAACAACACAAAGCATGAAAATTAATCCCTATCAACAACAACAACAACAACATTCCACACAACACCATCACCACCACGACCACGAGCAGCACCAGCACACGCAAAGTAATCGTCCAGCACATTCGCATCGCATAGCAATGCGCGTCTCAACGGCGAAGAAAGGTGATACAAAAGCTGCCAAGACATTAACTACAGTTATGGGTGGCTTCATTGCTTGTTGGCTACCATTTTTTGTTTATTACCTGCTAAAACCATTTCTACCGCCAGCTGTGGTGTCGGAAGGTCTTATGTCGTTTTTCACTTGGGTAGGCTGGGTGAATTGCGCCATTAATCCATTCATTTATGCATTCTATAATCCTGACTTTCGCACCGCCTTCCGACGCATTGCTTGTAAGATTATTTGTAAAAAAATACCGCCATCCAACCATTTGGCTATGTTTCGCGGTTGAGATGTGTTGTGATGACAACCAAATTTTGGTCAGATAGTGCGTTTCAAGTGAAGCTGTCAGGGGCGTATGCAGGATTCGATAAGAGAGGAGGGAATTTAAAATTGTAATTTATATGTGTTCTGGAAGGGAGAGTGAGTCTTAACAACGTTCACCCCGAACAAAATGATATCCCATGATTGCAATGGGGTCGCGCTGTAGGTTATTGCTATTGTTCTTTGAATTCAAATACACTCTGGCAAGGCTAAGAGAAGTTTTTGGCGATGTTGGCAGTTTCTGGTCGGATAAAGATCTGGTACGGAGTAGCTCTAGCACCTTCTGCTACTATCACTACTGCCGCGGGAGCGATTTATTTGACCCTGTGGACTCTTCGAGCCGCCTTACCTTGCTTATGTGCTCTCCAACAGATATTTGAAGTCACTTAAAGTAGCGGTACTCTGAAAAGCGTCAGATCAGATATTGAGGTGCACGTCACTTCTCTTTTTTGCATCATGATGTTCAATTTCAAATTCGTACTGTCTTAGAAAGTAATCACCAGGAGGCAACGCAGAAAATGTTCTTTATTAAATGGGTAGCTGTATAGGCTAGGTTAGGTTAGCTTAAGGTGGCTTCTCTTTCTTCCTCAAGAGAGATGAACACTTAGGAATGTTAGCAGACTAGGATACTAGTAGTAAGAGATCAGGGTTTCTACCTTTTCTCAGAAGCTTGTGAATAAGAAAGCCGGCACTGTCTTGGCGCCGTGCAAGTGGATGCCTGTGCTCAACAGACTATTTTCTTGTTCTATCCTATACTTGCATACGAGTATTGAAAAATGAGGGTAGACATCTAGCCATCCGATTGACCACTCTATATCAGAACCGTGGCCTTCTGCCGAGATCATGCTCATCACAATTGCCAGGAAAGCCTCTGTGTACGGTAAGTCTATTATACACCGGCCACACTCGGTTTGTTCAGCGCATGTCTGCCAGTCACTAATTACTCAGAAGATGTGGTGCTGCCTAGTATCGCTGTAATTTGGTTGGATTTTGGTATTGTAATCGATCTCTATTCTTTATACACCTTTCGTAGGTACTAGCTCTTGTCACGGGCTGTGCTAGAGAGTCCCCGTTAAGGCGTGCCTCTAGATGCTTACTACCGAATAGTATCGTCACCCATGACTGACGTAGTGGCCCAATTTTCTAGAAGTTGCTCGAGAAAGTCTACTCATATCGATTATTATTAGTTTCAAAGTAATCGGATTTTAGACATCTTTTGGCTGCTGGTAACTCCATCAGCTATTCATACGAAATTTCAAGCTTTAAAACCAGACCTGTTAAATAATGATTACTAATCGTAATAATTACCGGTGTGATTAATTATTTTCTTGAGAATCCATTAAAAGATGGATTACCATTACTTTCAATTTTCAACGATTATAATAATTTTTCCAATTAATTAAAAAAATTGTCAAAGAATCATGATTTTTTAAGATAGTTTAAAAAAATCTAAAATAAAAAAGTTATCAAAACCACTTTCTACCAGTCAGAAGTTATCAAAACCGTTTTTTTTTGATTATTTTTGATTTTTTTAATTCAAAATTTTTTTTTTTCCATTTTTTTCAGTATTGTTGTAGAAGTACAAAATATACACATCAGAAAATACTGAAAAAAATAAGAATAATCAAAAGAAAATAAAAAATTATCAAAAGTAATCAAAACAATTTTTTTAAAATAATTTTTGAGTTTTTTAAAAAAATTTTCTAATCGTAA
This sequence comes from Merzomyia westermanni, assembly GCA_949987695.1. Classification (NCBI taxonomy): domain Eukaryota; kingdom Metazoa; phylum Arthropoda; class Insecta; order Diptera; family Tephritidae; genus Merzomyia; species Merzomyia westermanni. The sequence goes on along the minus strand of OX465288.1, from coordinate 17,103,280 downwards.
TCAATTAATAATAGCCTTTTCTTCAAAAACAATTAAAATAATCATCACCAATTAAAACAGCCGTCTAGTTAATTGATTACTAATAACTAATCAAATTTAACAGGGCTGTTTAAAACTTGTCAACTGGGGACCACCCTTAACTAAAGTTGTTCCACGATTGTTAACCAGAATGCGAGAAAACGACAGTAGACTCAAATCTTATTGGGCGTAGGAGTCTAATCTCGGTCCCACGTGAAAACTAGAGCCGTCGAATTTCTCGAATACCAGCAGGAGGCTTATCTACATGCATCACAGATAATGGGCGTGCAGTATTATGGTCATACCATAGACCTATATATTTTAGGTTAGACCTTTTCACATTATTTCGGAAGTCAACGCAGGCTTCTAGCCGTCCAATAGTTCTGTCTTTTGCAAACCATTGGAAAAAGGCGAATAGGAAACTTCTTAGTAGTGTGTCATAAAAAAGGGATTTGCAGCACTTGAATCTAAAATTAGACGCATGAGTAGAACTTTGTTGATTAAATAAATGAAAGGGCACTAACCCATTTCCCAGAGGCAATACAAATATGGATTAAATTAAGGCTAAGGCACTGGTCAAACTTATGCTCCTCGTCCCCTATAGGGTCATGGATAGTACGTAGCCGCGTGTTCGAATAGCATGGATTACTTCAACACTCAAGAAATGCCAGCAAACAAAGTGCCAAATTAATATGAAAAAGTTCTGCAACAACAAAAACAAACAAAAGGCAAATTAAAATTGGCAGGCTTGAACGAAACGACATCCACTAGACGCACAGCATTTACACCCAGCAGTGAATTTGCGAACTAACCGCCAAAGAAGATAGTCTTAGAGCTACAGAGTGAATACCTTGTGCTCTAAGGTTTACAAAGGCGGTATCGGATATCGAAGAACACTAATCCACAACCAGAGCTACACCTAAAGTATCAGAAATGGAACCGGTTGAGAAGTAGCTAAACCAAAGCTACCATAGAATTGCTCGCACGAGAGGCAGTTGAGAATGAGTTGCTAAGTAATCCACTCTGCTACGATTACCACCGGTAATAACATCGCCCTGTAAAATTAAACAGTTGTAAGCCTTACCTAAGTATTTAGCTACAACTAGTACTGTAGCCATGTGGTTTAGTTCCAAGTTAGTTCTGTGTTAGTCAAATTTTCTGCAGCTTTTCTGGGTAATACTTCCTCATTTTTTCTATTTATTTTAGAACCAAAAAGCATTATCCTCAAATATTTATGTATTTAGTGGTTGGGCGATAGTTTGTTGGGTAAGAAATTTTGATAGAATATTTGACTCCCATATTTTGCCCAAGAGATGATCTTATTACTTAGCAGAGTTTATTTCGCTTTGGTCTTGGTATGCAACGGCAAGCTTTAAAAGCAATGGAATTCGCGTGCTATGTGCCTTATTTTTGGCGCATATTTAAAGCAATTACAAATTATGGTAAAGAAAACCAGAATTTAACAAGCATCTTTATTATTTACTACACTGTGCAACAAAAATGAACTTTTTTAGATGGTTGTTGAGGTACCATTTTTCATATTTTTGAAAGAAATTAAAATTTCGAGGAGTATAAATGTTAAAAAACTATTACTAACAACCTGGTTATATGCAGTTTAAGGTAAAATTGTTTTCCAAATTTCCAAATTTTTTAAGTAGGTCCACCAGTGTCTTTTAGTTTCTACTGACATGGGCACATTCATGACCCCTTCTTATACCTTCCATGAACATGAAATAGTATTATAACTTTGTTCCGATGTTTGTAAGTATGAGAAGAAGAAAAGATAGACCCACCAATAAGCATACCGAAATGATCAGGGCGATTAACTGAGTCGATTTAGCCATGTCCGTCGGTCTGTCTGTTTGAACTCAAACTAGTCCATCAGCTTAAGAGATATCGTGATGATGGTATGGAGCCGCCGTTTTGTAATATATTAATTATTTGTCGGAACCAACAAAAACGGACCAATACAACGCATAGCTGCCATACAATCGATTGTTCCGATAATAGGGGTTTGGCCTATAAATTATGGAATTAAAAACCTGGGAACGCAAAATTTTGTAGGTTTGGTACAAATGTAATGTGTGTGGTGAAAATCATCAAAATTGGATCAATATATCGTATAGCCCCCATACAATACATTTTTCCGATAAACGGGGTTTGGGCTTTGTATCTTTAAATTCAAAGGGTAAGACCATCAAATTTTGAAGAGTTTGTACTTATTGCAAGTAAGCATCGGACACTTAAAACCGTGGTGCGTGTTCATGAAAGGTATAAAACCTTTGGCACAACCGAAGACAGCGCTTTACTTACTTGTTTTAGTTCGGCTTGGTAAAATACACTTCTAGTCATTTTGTGCTTCAGTTCAGTGTTGCGCCAGAGATATTTTAAATTGAAAAAACTCAGCAAAGGTTGGGGGAAGAGTAGGTAGTAAACAACAGTTGCGCAGCGAAAATATTCCCTAATTTGTAGGTCTACAATCAAATACTGGTAAAGATTTCAAAACTGTGTGATATTTTTTGAAGTATTCATACCCAGCTGCACTATTCCATTAAAAATAACATTTAAAGTGAAAATGATATAACGAATTTATCTTTTTTAGAATAAGACCATTCTTTTGTGTGATTTGAACTTGTTATAATTAGTCAATACGTTCATAATTTCTTCTAGTATAGCAGATCCGGTAAACATTGCCTTGCGGAAAACTGAGTCTAGTTTTATTTTGTTGTTGTATCTGACTGTACTTTGAAAGCCAAAAGAAAATCGTTATGCGGAATGAACTGCCCTTGTTTGTGTAAAACCCTAGACATTAGTATACAAAGGCCCTCTCTATCATGGAACTACTCTTTTATTTCTCTTTGTGTTTTCTTGTCCGCCTCCCAATTCCCTTCATTTCTTGTTCCATCGATGTTTCTTTTGACATTCCTTCAACTGTTCCTATTCCAATTTCTATTCCTATTTATGTATCTAATCCTATCCAAATTCCTATTGATATTCCTATTCCTAATCTTATTTCAATTCTGATTCCTATTGCTATTCCTATTCCTAATGCTATTCCTATTTATATTCCCATTCTGATTCCGATTCCGATTCCTATTCATATATCTATTCCTATTCCAATTCCTATTCCTATTTCTATTCCTATTCTTACTCATATTGCTATTCCTATTCCTACTCCTACTCCTATTCCTATACATTTAATTTTTAATTACAAAAATAATGCGAAACTCATGCTTTCTATCTCTCTTTTTTTTATGGGATACATTACAGTTTCTGGAAGACCTTTAGTTGGAGCTACCCCATTTGGTCGACTATCGTGCGAAAATGTTATTTTTCTGGAAACTCTTTTGTATTTGCTCTTCATTCGAAAATATGAAAAAACCTTAATACAAAACCGTTTTTAGTTGCACAGTGTTTTTCTGGTTATGAGGCTATGCGCTTACTTTAATATTTGTTACTCCATAAAGTAGAAAACAAAGAGGGCAAATAAAAAAAATGCATTTTAGGCATGGAGCGATCCAAATACCGCTTTTGCTAACAAATTTAGCCATATTCTGTTAAATTTTGTTTGCTATTCCAACGAATTAAACCGAATATTAAACGAAATCTTGAACTTTCCAAAAATCATCTATTGCTTTACTCATTCTTAGAAAACATGCGGTTCGGTTTAGGTTTTGATATGATCTTAAACTTCGATATTCGGTGGTAATCCGATTTCAGCAAGCTCAGCGAAATTTTGTTGCCATATTATTAACTTCTGTTTCTCAGAAAAACTATTTATATTTTAAAATGTTCTAACGCAAACTAACAAAGCTTCATTAAGCTTCAATTAAGCTTCAACGGATATTCATGTACAAAAGTAAATGTCTAAGCTAATTTAAGGAATTGATAAAAACATATTTACAAATGTGTACAAATTGGTGTATTAAGTGAGTAGTTATTAAGTTATTCATAATGTTAATATTTATTAAATTTACAGTTAATAAGATTCATTGAATGTTTGAAAAATGTGAAATTGTGCTTTTTCCTTTACTAAAATGAGTACTAAAACATAATAGCCAAGATTTTGTATCGTTCATTGGCGTTTAAGCTGTATATTATAGGTCTATAACCGGCTAGCGTCCCTCAATTTTCTTTTTTTCAGGGACGACTAACTGCAACAGGGTATACATAGAGGAGCTTAAACATCCTCCAACTGTATTTTTCTGAAATTAAGATTAGAAGTATAGTGCTCCTAGCTACGTAAAGCTCGTACAGCATAACTGAGGGGACAAAGCAACAAACCAGGAAACATGAGCAAATACCTTAACTTCATTGATGTTATATATAGTGTTTATAGAAACAAAATATGTGATTCGTCATGTTACATTGAAGCTTAGGATATTCATTAAAGAAGTTAGAGTTGTGTTAAATAAACTAGAATTACAAAATAAAATAAAAAACAAATAAAAAAAAATTCATTAAATTAAATAAAATAAAATAATGTGAAATAAAATAAAATTTGAAAAAATAGATAAAATAAAATAAAAGTAAATAAAATAAGGTGAAATAAAGTTAAAAAAATAAATAAAAAAAGTAAAATAAAGTAAAAAAAAATATAATAAAATAACATAAAATAAGATAAAATAAAATCAAATAATTTTTTTGTAAGTTTAACGAGCTCAAGACCAGTTGATAGTATTTCTTAGTTAATTATTATTATTTTTGATCAGAGGAAAAATTGAGTGCAACAAATAATGATAATTTATTAATAAAAAATAATAATAATTAACTAAGAATTATTATACACTGGTCTTGAGCTCGTTAAACTTACAAAAATATGTAAAAATGAACAGACCATACAACCAACAACTAAAATAAAATAAAACAAAAAAAAATATAATAAAATTAAATTAACAAAATAAAACCAAATGAAATAAAATGTTAGCTTAATGGTTAGCAGAGCATGCCAAAATTTCTCTCATGAAGAAATCTAGCAGCTTCTGAAATGGATCTATAAGAAAATCAATGATGGGGTCTCTAAAATTTTCCTATTCTATTCTAATAAAAACTTTTAAAAATTAATTAAAAGAAAATTATCAAAAACAACAACAATTTTCATAACAAACAAAGTTATTATTCTTGGCCCTAGACGCATTAATAGTCATGGTGCTTTACAAAATGTACAGACAGTAAAAAGAATTGTTGGTATACAACATAAAATAAAATAAAATAAAATGAAATAAAATAAACTAAAATAAAATAAAATAAAATAAAATAAAATAAAATAAAATAAAATAAAATAAAATAAAATAAAATAAAATAAAATAAAGTGAAATAAAACAAAATAAAATAAAATAAAATAAAATGAAATAAAACAAAATAAAGTAAAATAAAATAAAATAAAATAAAATAAAATCAAATCAAATCAAATCAAATCAAATCAAATCAAATCAAATCAAATCAAATCAAATCAAATCAAATCAAATCAAATCAAATCAAATCAAATCAAATCAAATCAAATCAAATCAAATCAAATCAAATCAAATCAAATCAAATCAAATCAAATCAAATCAAATCAAATCAAATCAAATCAAATCAAATCAAATCAAATCAAATCAAATCAAATCAAATCAAATCAAATCAAATCAAATCAAATCAAATCAAATCAAATCAAATCAAATCAAATCAAATCAAATCAAATCAAATCAAATCAAATCAAATCAAATCAAATCAAATCAAATCAAATCAAATCAAATCAAATCAAATCAAATCAAATCAAATCAAATCAAATCAAATCAAATCAAATCAAATCAAATCAAATCAAATCAAATCAAATCAAATCAAATCAAATCAAATCAAATCAAATCAAATCAAATCAAATCAAATCAAATCAAATCAAATCAAATCAAATCAAATCAAATCAAATCAAATCAAATCAAATCAAATCAAATCAAATCAAATCAAATCAAATCAAATCAAATCAAATCAAATCAAATCAAATCAAATCAAATCAAATCAAATCAAATCAAATCAAATCAAATCAAATCAAATCAAATCAAATCAAATCAAATCAAATCAAATCAAATCAAATCAAATCAAATCAAATCAAATCAAATCAAATCAAATCAAATCAAATCAAATCAAATCAAATCAAATCAAATCAAATCAAATCAAATCAAATCAAATCAAATCAAATCAAATCAAATCAAATCAAATCAAATCAAATCAAATCAAATCAAATCAAATCAAATCAAATCAAATCAAATCAAATCAAATCAAATCAAATCAAATCAAATCAAATCAAATCAAATCAAATCAAATCAAATCAAATCAAATCAAATCAAATCAAATCAAATCAAATCAAATCAAATCAAATCAAATCAAATCAAATCAAATCAAATCAAATCAAATCAAATCAAATCAAATCAAATCAAATCAAATCAAATCAAATCAAATCAAATCAAATCAAATCAAATCAAATCAAATCAAATCAAATCAAATCAAATCAAATCAAATCAAATCAAATCAAATCAAATCAAATCAAATCAAATCAAATCAAATCAAATCAAATCAAATCAAATCAAATCAAATCAAATCAAATCAAATCAAATCAAATCAAATCAAATCAAATCAAATCAAATCAAATCAAATCAAATCAAATCAAATCAAATCAAATCAAATCAAATCAAATCAAATCAAATCAAATCAAATCAAATCAAATCAAATCAAATCAAATCAAATCAAATCAAATCAAATCAAATCAAATCAAATCAAATCAAATCAAATCAAATCAAATCAAATCAAATCAAATCAAATCAAATCAAATCAAATCAAATCAAATCAAATCAAATCAAATCAAATCAAATCAAATCAAATCAAATCAAATCAAATCAAATCAAATCAAATCAAATCAAATCAAATCAAATCAAATCAAATCAAATCAAATCAAATCAAATCAAATCAAATCAAATCAAATCAAATCAAATCAAATCAAATCAAATCAAATCAAATCAAATCAAATCAAATCAAATCAAATCAAATCAAATCAAATCAAATCAAATCAAATCAAATCAAATCAAATCAAATCAAATCAAATCAAATCAAATCATCTCAAATCAAATCAAATCAAATCAAATCAAATCAAATCAAAACAATAAAATAAAATAAATAAAAGAAAATAAAATAAAATAAAATGAAATGAAATAAAACAAAATAAAATAAAATAAAATAAACTAAAATAAAATAAAATCAAATCAAATCAAATCAAATCAAATAAAATAAAATAAAATAAAATCAAATCAAATCAAATCAAATCAAATCAAATCAAATCAAATCAAATCAAATCAAATCAAATCAAATCAAATCAAATCAAATCAAATCAAATCAAATCAAATCAAATCAAATCAAATCAAATCAAATCAAATCAAATCAAATCAAATCAAATCAAATCAAATCAAATCAAATCAAATCAAATCAAATCAAATCAAATCAAATCAAATCAAATCAAATCAAATCAAATCAAATCAAATCAAATCAAATCAAATCAAATCAAATCAAATCAAATCAAATCAAATCAAATCAAATCAAATCAAATCAAATCAAATCAAATCAAATCAAATCAAATCAAATCAAATCAAATCAAATCAAATCAAATCAAATCAAATCAAATCAAATCAAATCAAATCAAATCAAATCAAATCAAATCAAATCAAATCAAATCAAATCAAATCAAATCAAATCAAATCAAATCAAATCAAATCAAATCAAATCAAATCAAATCAAATCAAATCAAATCAAATCAAATCAAATCAAATCAAATCAAATCAAATCAAATCAAATCAAATCAAATCAAATCAAATCAAATCAAATCAAATCAAATCAAATCAAATCAAATCAAATCAAATCAAATCAAATCAAATCAAATCAAATCAAATCAAATCAAATCAAATCAAATCAAATCAAATCAAATCAAATCAAATCAAATCAAATCAAATCAAATCAAATCAAATCAAATCAAATCAAATCAAATCAAATCAAATCAAATCAAATCAAATCAAATCAAATCAAATCAAATCAAATCAAAACAATAAAATAAAATAAATAAAAGAAAATAAAATAAAATAAAATGAAATGAAATAAAACAAAATAAAATAAAATAAAATAAACTAAAATAAAATAAAATCAAATCAAATCAAATCAAATCAAATAAAATAAAATAAAATAAAATCAAATCAAATCAAATCAAATCAAATCAAATCAAATCAAATCAAATCAAATCAAATCAAATCAAATCAAATCAAATCAAATCAAATCAAATCAAATCAAATCAAATCAAATCAAATCAAATCAAATCAAATCAAATCAAATCAAATCAAATCAAATCAAATCAAAACAATAAAATAAAATAAATAAAAGAAAATAAAATAAAATAAAATGAAATGAAATAAAACAAAATAAAATAAAATAAAATAAACTAAAATAAAATAAAATCAAATCAAATCAAATCAAATCAAATCAAATCAAATCAAATCAAATCAAATCAAATCAAATCAAATCAAATCAAATCAAATCAAATCAAATCAAATCAAATCAAATCAAATCAAATCAAATCAAATCAAATCAAATCAAATCAAATCAAATCAAATCAAATCAAATCAAATCAAATCAAATCAAATCAAATCAAATCAAATCAAATCAAATCAAATCAAATCAAATCAAATCAAATCAAATCAAATCAAATCAAATCAAATCAAATCAAATCAAATCAAATCAAATCAAATCAAATCAAATCAAATCAAATCAAATCAAATCAAATCAAATCAAATCAAATCAAATCAAATCAAATCAAATCAAATCAAATCAAATCAAATCAAATCAAATCAAATCAAATCAAATCAAATCAAATCAAATCAAATCAAATCAAATCAAATCAAATCAAATCAAATCAAATCAAATCAAATCAAATCAAATCAAATCAAATCAAATCAAATCAAATCAAATCAAATCAAATCAAATCAAATCAAATCAAATCAAATCAAATCAAATCAAATCAAATCAAATCAAATCAAATCAAATCAAATCAAATCAAATCAAATCAAATCAAATCAAATCAAATCAAATCAAATCAAATCAAATCAAATCAAATCAAATCAAATCAAATCAAATCAAATCAAATCAAATCAAATCAAATCAAATCAAATCAAATCAAATCAAATCAAATCAAATCAAATCAAATCAAATCAAATCAAATCAAATCAAATCAAATCAAATCAAATCAAATCAAATCAAATCAAATCAAATCAAATCAAATCAAATCAAATCAAATCAAATCAAATCAAATCAAATCAAATCAAATCAAATCAAATCAAATCAAATCAAATCAAATCAAATCAAATCAAATCAAATCAAATCAAATCAAATCAAATCAAATCAAATCAAATCAAATCAAATCAAATCAAATCAAATCAAATCAAATCAAATCAAATCAAATCAAATCAAATCAAATCAAATCAAATCAAATCAAATCAAATCAAATCAAATCAAATCAAATCAAATCAAATCAAATCAAATCAAATCAAATCAAATCAAATCAAATCAAATCAAATCAAATCAAATCAAATCAAATCAAATCAAATCAAATCAAATCAAATCAAATCAAATCAAATCAAATCAAATCAAATCAAATCAAATCAAATCAAATCAAATCAAATCAAATCAAATCAAATCAAATCAAATCAAATCAAATCAAATCAAATCAAATCAAATCAAATCAAATCAAATCAAATCAAATCAAATCAAATCAAATCAAATCAAATCAAATCAAATCAAATCAAATCAAATCAAATCAAATCAAATCAAATCAAATCAAATCAAATCAAATCAAATCAAATCAAATCAAATCAAATCAAATCAAATCAAATCAAATCAAATCAAATCAAATCAAATCAAATCAAATCAAATCAAATCAAATCAAATCAAATCAAATCAAATCAAATCAAATCAAATCAAATCAAATCAAATCAAATCAAATCAAATCAAATCAAATCAAATCAAATCAAATCAAATCAAATCAAATCAAATCAAATCAAATCAAATCAAATCAAATCAAATCAAATCAAATCAAATCAAATCAAATCAAATCAAATCAAATCAAATCAAATCAAATCAAATCAAATCAAATCAAATCAAATCAAATCAAATCAAATCAAATCAAATCAAATCAAATCAAATCAAATCAAATCAAATCAAATCAAATCAAAGCAAATCAAATCAAATCAAATCAAATCAAATCAAATCAAATCAAATCAAATCAAATCAAATCAAATCAAATCAAATCAAATAAAATAAAATAAAATAAAATTTTCTTCATTTTTTTCCAGTCTTCGCCATTTGCTCGACTTTGTATTAACCTTCTGCTGTTTATTATGCTGCAGGCTACCATATTAAAGTTGGCAAATATCTGCTTAAGTCACAACCCAATATTAGCAAGCAACACAGAATTTCCATCTCACGAAAATACCTCTCATCGTTGTCCTTCCTCAGATGTAACAAATCACGAGTAAATTATATCCTCGACATGCACAACACGAACTACTAAACAAACACCAAAAACCTTGCATCTGGCTTGCTGCGGAATGAGATTACATCGTTATAATACACTTTCGCGCCCACACTGGCATGTCACACAGTTCGACCTAGAGAAGCGGCTTGAGGAGATTTTCGATTTGTGCCCAAAATGAATCCGGTTACAATTTGCGTTGCTGAAGTCATGCGGATGATATTTGCCAATGTAAATGCGTACATGTGAAAACTTGAAAAGTTCTTGTCATTCGTAGTTGATGTAATTGTATGTGGGTCACCACTATTTGCGCTGGTGAAGAATTCTGCTACGAAAGTAAGTTTCTAATGATATGCAAATCTGTGGCTGCTTAAGCATGCACTCTGGCCAATTTGAGTCATCCAGTTGCAAAGTACGGTAATCGAGCCTTGTGATGTCCAGGCTCGCGTTAGACAGGAAGCTCTGTTGGGGCTACTCTAACATACTCGGCTGAAAGGTTTAATGAAGTTTCGTAGCTGGATACAGCGAGAGGATCGCACGAAAGTAGTCGTCTGTGTAGGAGCAAATGGCTGGGTATGGTAGGCAGGTAAGCAGAATGGCTACTTCCCAGTTCGCCCAAGGAGTTTTTAGGAGCCTGTTTGCTGATATAAAAACTCGTCGAACGTACTGAGGATAGTCAGAAGAAATATTTTATATATATATACCATTCGGCGTTCAGCGCAGTGAAAGGGGACGTCCCAGTAAGAGTAGCGGTAAATTGCAGAAATTCGCAAGACATAACCCTTGTCAGCTCAGAACTCACAGCCTGTGTTGACTGGAGAACGATGGTAAACTTCACATTTCAGTCGAACCACCGACTTTGTTACCTTGAAAAATCGTGCTTACGTCAACTTTATTAAAACTGGTTGGTGCGGATGCCAAAGTTCCCCGATAGTCCCTTTGTCGCTCTTCGCATACCGTCGGAAATAATAGAAGAGGAACGAACGTTCCATATTAAGGAAACTAGGGACACTTGGACACCCTAAAATTAGGTCAATGTGGTACTCTGCTGAAGCCAGATACAGCAGCTTACAAAGGGTAGTCGCATCGATCGATATCTCTCTCCTGACGCCAGTAGTAAAGACATTGCAGTGAATTTGACTAAGTTATTTAGATGCCAACATGCGGTTAGCGGATCATCGGCATGGGTTCCGTAAAATGCAAGGAACTACCACCGCACTAAGGGCCGTAATACTACCGCTGACGTTTGATAACATGCTCACCTTTGCTGCTCATTCAATCGCAATCACGACCGAAGTACAAAGATGCAACAAAATCCTCCTTCGCTGGTTGGCATCATCATACCTGTTTCGAGGTACGATCCAGAATCATGGAAAGTGTCAAAAGAAGATGAGATAGCCCTATGGAGGATACGACAAAAACTACGCCGGAAGATGTATGGTCCTTCCCGGAAACCCAACGCGTTGCAACGAAGAGTATCAAATAACGAGCTGCATGAGCTTTACGCAGACAGTAGAAAAATGTACCTAATTTAAGTCGAAAGGATCCAACGGCTGAGCCATGCTATGCGGATGAACACAGAAGCTCTGCTGCTGATGTGTAGCTCGGAGGCCATTGGATGAAAAAAAGAGTTATGGTCCAGCTCGTTTAGAGAAAGTCCAAAAATAGGCTGTGCGAGCTTTTCGTAGATATGAGCAAAAACACAATATCTTTGCCATCTCAGAGCATAGGCCATGTTCTTGATAAAAAGATTTTAAGAATGGTCAACCAATGATGAGTTTGAGCTTCATGGCTCAGAATGTCCTCACCTCCACTTATAAGTTTGGTCATAAAAATTTTGTGTACGTCTTATTTTCGCAAACCGAATATGACAGGAAATTAAAGGCAACAGTGTGAATACGTAAAAAGTGCGATGAGTGCATTACAAAAGCCCAGGACAACTTAAAATAAAAGCGAAAATAGCATTGCCAATTCGCTCATGTCCATGCTGCGTGAAGTAAATAAAGTAACATGTTATGCCCATACTCCCACACCGCACTCGCATAACTTTGTGTGACGTTTAAATTATTGCCCTTGTGTTGTTGTTGCGCCAATTTCACTCTGTTGTACATTTCGACATTCTGTTTTTGATTTATTGAAAGTGCTCTGACACCTACCCCTGCCTCGAGGTAAACATTTTCTCTGCGGCGTGAAGTTATTTGAAAGTGAGTAAAAAATTTTTGTTGAATTTGTGTGTTGACTTTTAAACAATGACTATTTATATGGTATGTGTGCGAAATGTAAATATGTACAACAAGAAAAGATGGTCACGGAAGTACAAACAATATTTTAAAAGCATAGTGAACAATTTCGAGTCAAGTAACAAAAAAAAAAATTTGCCCACAAACAAAAACTTACTTACAACATACTGCGAGTGCGTAGGGCGTAACGAAGTCAACGAGTAGAATAAACAAACTATAGCGGGGTGCAATAAAGCCATATGATCTTATTTCTCAACATGTTGAGAAGTAAGGCCTCATTAATCAATATGGCATTATTTCCACAATGAATATTAAATAAAGCCATTATGGCATTATTGCACTTTTGGTAATATCACGTGTGATGTTTATGTATCACATGACATCTCAATGACATCGCATAAACCAAACAGCATTTTCCTAAGACGCGGCTGATTTTGCACAATAGACAATCCCGCTACTCTCTTTTTGAGAAATAAGTGCAAAAATTACATTATTTAAGAATGAAAATAAAAAATCGCTCTTCTTTGTTGACCAAAACGAGAACTTAAATTTACAAAACATTTTTGGCGAAAACGCCGCCGCGAGAGTAGTAATGCCGAAATAGAGGTGGGGGTTGAACAAACGTCATAGAGGCAAAACTTACTTTTCGCATATTTTAAAATCATATCAAAATATAAAATACAAATTTGGAATTAAAAATCGTGCAATTTTTTTTTAATAAATATCAAATTAATTAACATGTGACTTTTTCTGGTTTAGTGAGCGATGTGATATATGACTTTATTTCTTAAATTTCTATGGCTTTATTTCACATTAAATATTTTACATCGTGTAAATAATCCCATATTGATTATTATCTTTAGAAATAAGGCCATATAGCTTTTTTGCACCCCTCCATAAACTTTGCCGCCTGAGTTTATGTGCGTTGTGATCAGTGGTGCACATTGTCGATAGAGCCACTCAATTTTTGGAAACTTTTGAATGAAGTTACCAAAATGGACGAAAGTGAGTTAGGACCATATCCACTCTTATACAAAAGATTTTTTAGAAGCAACTTGGGCGAATGTAATGCTAATAACTCCGCCACAAATAACATGAAAATTATTATTGTTTTTTATTTAATTAATTATTAAAAAGTTTCATTAGAATATACAAAGAAAGTTTTGAGACAACCGTCATAGCTTTTTTTATAGACATATTTCGGAAGCTGCTGGACCCTCCATCAGAAAAATTTTTATACGCCCTGCTCTTTCTATTCATTTCACCACTACACTGCCCAAGCACCGCCATCCGGAGGCCTTTAGACTTTTTCATAATGTAAATATGAAGAACTAAAGGAACTTTGTTAGTTTCCGTTTGAGGAGCTGTTCGCTACTCATCACTTTAGGAGTGCCGTGGAAAAAAGGTGAGACGTGAGGGCTTAATCCGACAAAGAACTTGTTTCCCCATATTATAAAACCCCACATAAACATGGTCAGATAAAGCTCGAATTATTACGGTATATAAAACCGGTAGAGTGAATATGCTCATTAATTTGCGTCCGTCCATTATTGAACCCGATTCTGCCAACATAGCAATGAGCAGCATGGTATAGCCTTTATAGGTTGTATAATTACATTGAAAGGAATAGGTAAACAGCCGCAGCCATATCCACATATGGATGCATACTTCGTTAGAGCTCAGGAGCTAATTACCAAGTAATTGTCTGCACTCCTGGCGGGAACACAGCACCACCTCTTCTTTTTGCCATGGCATGGTCCCAAATAAAAAAAAATTGTCGTTATGACACAGCCTAAGTAAACAAATTGGGATTATGACACTTCCGGGCGAGCGTCATAATCCCAATTTAGATTTGAAAAATCAGAAATACTGAATACATAAATGGATTCAGCGCTGAAAAACTGTGGATAGGAAAGACGGTCGATGGGAAGGTTATTATTATGTCTATTGGTTTGGGATTATGTCTCTTTTTTATTTGGGATTATGGCACTGCCTGCCCGATTTCGGAATAAACGTGGGATGGTTTGCGGGACTCTTTCGGGATTGTTGTTACATCATTTCTGGATTATTTTGAATACTTTTTTCGGGATTTTCGGGACTGTTCTGGCATCATTATGCGGTCAATTTAGGATAGTTTCGGGATTATTTTCGGGCCCTTTTTGTAATCACTTTCAGGACTTTTCCGGGAGCATTTAAGGATATTTTCGACACTGTTTGCAGGACTTTTCTCTTCATAATTTTTGCGTATCTTTCGAGATGGTTTTAGTGATACTTTCATAATAGTTTAGAGTGCTCCCGGAAAGTTTACAAACCCGAAATGACCCCGAAAAAGTAAGAAGTTAACCTCTATCACTTGTAGTCTGCTACACGCGTGTTCTAAATAAAATTAAAAAAAATTTATGGCGCGATACACAACAGGTATATCATCATAAACCTCTTAACAGATTTTTGCGCCGAGCTACTATTCCAATTTCTGGTGTGTCGTTTTGAATTTTTTCTACAAATTGGCGGAACCTACAGTTTTTTGCCGACTCCGAACGGCATCTACAAAGGAGATGAGTTTTTTCTGAGAAGCTTACCATGACAGAAATACACTCGGAGAGTTTGCCAAACCACTGCTGAGGGGCGTTCCCGTTTTGAAAAACTTTTTCAAACCACTTTTGATATTACCTGTTCCAGGACTCGAACCTTGGATCTTCGGTGTGGTAGGTCGGCAACACTATCGCCACACCAAGGCTGCCGAATCACCGAATTTTCAAACTGCCCTCGTAGTATTTAAAACTCTGTACATTGGAGAACTTACTACCAGGACAAGCTCAATTACTTTCCACTTCTAAATAGAACATTTTCAGCTTTAATACTTTAGTACCTTCTTCTTTCTTCTTTAAATGGTCATCTAACCGCCCTGGCGATTTCGACCGTCCAACATAGCTCGCCAGTCGTTTCTTCGTTGCGCTAACTGGCGCCAATTGGAAACACCGCGGGATCGCAAATCGGTCTCCACTTGGTCCTTCCATCGGAGTGGTGGTCTCCATCTTCCTCTGCTTCCACCGGCGGGTGCCGATAAGAATACCTTCTGGGCTGGAGCATCTTCGCTCATTCGCACTACGTGGCCTAGCCAGCGAAGCTGCTGTGTTTTAATTCGCTGAAGTATATCCGCGTCTGCGTAAAGCTTACGCAGCTCATTATTAAATCTTCTTCGGTACTCGCCGTCGCCAACGCGTATAGCTTCACAAATCTTTCGAAGAACCTTTCTCTCGAATACTCCCAGAGCCGCCTCATCAGATGTTGTTAGTGCCCACGCTTCTGCACCATATAGCAGGACGGGGGCGATGAGTGACTTGTAGAGTGTTATTTTCGTTCGTCGAGAGAGGACTTTACTTTTCAATTGCCTACTCAGTCCGAAGTAGAATTTGTTTGCAAGAGTAATTCTTCGTCGGATTTCTAGGCTAACATTATTGTTGGTATTAATGCTGGTTCCCAGGTAAACGAAGTCCTTTACTATTTCGAAATTATTGCTGCCAACAGTGGCTTGGTTGCCAAGGCGCGAATGCGCTGATTTTTTGCATGATGACAGAAGGTACTTCGTTTTGCCTTCGTTCAGCACCAATCCCATTTTCTCCGCTTCTTTTTCTAATTTGGAGTAAGCAGAAGTTACGGCGCTGTTGTTAAGGCCAATGATATCTTTGGTATCGCTGAGGATTAAATGACGCCTGTGCCATAAAGCTCTACATGTCTGATTTAAATGAAAAGAGAGAAATCATATAAATTACTTATTACGGACTCTAATGAAATATCTTCTTATAACAATTTAGCTATTTTCTTTTGGCGAAGAAAACTAATTAACTTAAACCTAGTGATACAACTAATTCTACAATTCTTCAAACGAACACAAACTTGCCTTAAGTGTGAAAATACTTAATACTCAGTTTCATGCCAAACTTAATGAAATTCACAAAATAATATGAAAAGTCTAACATGTAGCACACGCAAATTGTACACTTATTAGCTTAAGTCAACGTCAAGTATGTAATCAAGTATGTATGTTTGAGCGCTCATAGATAGAATTAATTAATTACGTACGAAAATACCTGAATTTATAGTGGCTTCTAGAATTTCATATGGAATTACGTCACATTAAATGTCCAGCTTGCGACAGATTACCACCCATAGAACCTTTCATTGACATCGGGTTGGGTAGGCGAATGGTTTGCGGTTAGTCATTTGATAGTATTTTCAACAGTTATGTGGTTGTATATTAACTAATTTATTAGCCATGCCATAACTGTCGGTTGCTTGGGCATTTTTCTTTGAAATATTTTTACTAAACACTAAATTGGCCAGGTCAACCAAATAAAATAATAACAAACAACGTCCGAGACTTCAGGTTAAGTAAAGTTAAACCAAAAATAAGCTTACAAATAAAGATTATGATAAATGGCTGGATGGCTGAATGGTTGGATGGATGACTGGGGGGCTGGGCTTGCTGCTGCAAAACAAAAGCAATACTTTGACCCACAAACAAAACTTTCCAGCTAAATAGTTATGTAATTTAAGCCGAAAAGAGGCAGGCAGTCTAAAGTAGCCTACAAAGGATATTTCGTCGACAGCCACGCCTTCAAGCTACTTTTTGTTTGCACATTCATAGGAAAAAGTTAGCTACCTTTTAATCACTCGTGAAGCATATAAGTTGCTTTATATGCATGTTATGGAGAAGTAGTACATAAATGTGTATTATATGTGGTCTGTATATGTATATATATTAGACCGTGCCAGCAGAAGTATTTTCTTTCAAAATTCTTTTAATATAATTTTTTTAGAATACCGAAACAAGGATATTGTGAAAGTTGCAGACCTCTATATTAATTCTAAGAGGTCTACTATTGCTATTTTAGAAATTTTAGCTTTTGAAATTATTGTATTAAAATAATTTAGCTGCATAGAGTTTTGTCGGTAGCAACATTTGGGACAAGAAAGTTTTCGTCAGATTTCATATATAGAAAAATGCAAATATACGTTGTTCCAAGAAAAAGAAAAATTTTTATTTTGTGATAAAAGGGCTTTTATCACTATTTCTGGAAAGAGGACTTACCTTCTCAGTTCTTTGAATAAGTGCTTTATTATTATTGAGTCGGTATATTTCCTTATTACTCAGTCGGGATATTTCCATCCCCATTTTGTCACGAAGTGTGTGGTAAAATGTCTCTCTTATCAACAGGGATTGAGCTATTATTATTTTATTTATTTACTAGAAAACACGAACACGCTTTGCTGTATCTCAGAACTTATAAAAGACCGTGGTCACTTTTAATCATAATATCCAGGGACTGAAAATAATTGCGTTTTTTTTTCTTGAACGAAAAGGTTACGCAAAAATGACCTTTATACTATTTTGGGAATTTTGAACCATTATCATAAGAAATATTTTTTTTGGTCGCCATAACCAATATAAAAGAGAAATATTTCTTTTTGGTTACGAATAACCACCCTGCAGTCCATTATAATAGTTTCATACTAGCCAAATACTAGTTTGTAAAAAGGGGTTCAACTAGTTCGAGTTCTGTAATTTTTCCATATTAGCAACGGGTATTTTTAACACGACGAAAACCCAAAAAATATTTTTTTTTTCAAAAAACTGTTATCGCCAACGGTTTTAGCGGACATTTTTGGGTCGGACAGGGTATGCGTGAAAATTTTAAAATCAGATGAAAATTTTTTAGTAGGTCATGAAAAAAACCTTAAAAATCAAAGTCGAAAAAAATCAAAAAAATGAAATTTCGCAGGCTCGAAAATTATTTTTTTGGGTATGCGTAGTGGAACTTTTTTGTCCTGAGCCCAAAACCTATCGAAAAATCGATGGCGCGATATCGGTTAACTTTCGTCCATACAAATCGACCCACCCTACTGTATATACATCAGGATCATACCAGTTTACTTTATTGAAAATCCAGTCATCAGTTATAAAATATGTGTCATCAGATATAAAAATATATCTATCACTATATTAAACAAATGAAACCAATTTCAATAAAAATATAGTCGCTATTGTGGTGAATCAATGCCACACACACACACAGACATATCATGCAACAGCACAACCTTCATAGACGTCTGCTTGTAAATGAAGAAATACATTGGACACCAATAACCAATTGCATAGCGCAATAAGACTGGCGCGACGCTGGCAGAACATGTGACGACAAGCCTAGCTCAGCAAAACATTGCCATTGGTCATATCAGCATTAGCTGCTGAATAAGAAATTCAGCTACTAAGAATATGAAAAGAGGAGGAGTTATGAAAATTACTTTCAGTGATCAAAAATGTATAAATATCTATAGGTAAGTCTTACAAATAAAATTAGAATGAATTAGACACATCAAATGTTATGTTCTATGTTTTATTTCTCAGAGTTTCCGGCAGACCAACGAATGCCTAAAGACTGGCAGAACCCTTCCTGCCTTAATAATAAAAAGGGCTATACTATAACTGAACATATAAGCCCATCATACTATTCATAGCGATTTTGCGCTTGGAAAGCATTTCTAAAAAGTAAATTTCTTTGCTAATAGTCCTTTTTTGATTGAATTTTATAATTGATTTCACAAGCATAAATCTTTAAATTTTCTTGAAACATTTTATGGAAAATTTTAATATTAATCTCAGATATAATCTAATCCAGACTGGTAAAACTATCTTTACATAAAATTAAGGAAGTTCAAAGCAGATTAGCTTAGGTTGAGTCGGAACATTTTAAGTTTCGGAGTTCCCTGCAAATAACCATGCAGATAGCTCGCTTAAGAAATACTAGTACATAATGTGCAAGTTCTTAGTAACTAAATTTTTTAAAAAGCGCTATTTTAACCACCTACACACAATGGCCCCTGCTCGCCAATTTCGTTGTTGCAGCTTTTAAACGATTCCTTTGGAGATTCATTGTTATTTTATCTATTAAAACTGCATTTCACAATCGCAATAAATAAACCCTGAAAAATAACAACAATTCTGTAGCTCTAGTTTGAGTTTTTTAAAAACTTTTTTATTAGAAAAAGGTTACTTAAAGTATTCCAAAATGAAATGTTATTTACCTTCATAATTGATTTGACAAATGATCGTTTCGTTTTCACCTTTCTTCGTGGTTTCATTTGAACATTTCTAATTCGTTGTTGCTTCGTTGCTGCGCCGCCATTGCATGACGTGGCAAAATAAGCGTCGTTTTGTTGACATGCACGTACATACATGATCTGCAACCAAAATGTACTATTTAAACCACAAAATTCCCCAAAGGACAATGATTTCACAATAAGAACTATTATTTACAAGAAAGCTTCAATTTGAATTAAATTAAATGAATATTTAAAAACTCAGAATATTAGTTGAACAGAAAAATAAAATGTAAGACGGCGTTGTTAACTGAATGATTTCTGTCCGAATACTGAGTTGTTTTCTTTTTCGCTGGCATATGCATGTATTGACAACTTAAGAGGGTTGTTGCTGCTTATGATAGCAGAAAGGTTACAGTCGCTCAAACTGGTATGAATAAGCCCCTGAAATTCTAGTTATTGAAGTAGAATGTTTACTAACCAGTTTTGCAGTTGATTGCAGGGCATTATCAAACATTTTTTTTTTACTTTGGTCATTTTATATATACATGAGACATCATATAAAAAAGATATGTATATAAAAATCTATGCATGATAAAGAGCTGGTTAGTTATAACCAAAAAAAAAATAAAAATATTTCTCAATTATATTGGCTATGGCGACCAAAAAAAATATTTCTTAATATAATAGTTAATTATAACCAATATTTGGCATTCATTAATATTATTGGTTAAATACGACATTTACCTCATTTGCATAATAAGCGTGACGTCCGAAACCAGTTGAGATATGAAGCTTAGTGACTTTGCATATAGCACTCATTAGCACCTTTCGTTTGATACCCATATTGTACTAACATATTTTGGATCAACTTGGTGAACATATTGGTCGATAACTCCGAAACCGGTCGAACTATCGCAGTAGGGAATATCTATTATTATAATTTAGACGCCTAGTAGCGTAACTGTGAATGTTACATTCAACTCTATTCAGCAGTTTTTGAGTGATGCGTGCTCAAACATACAGATAGACAGATAAAAATTCTAAAAACTATTGCTTCGGATTCTATTGGGACAGTAATTATTCCTCTCATCTTTTCTTAAATATCTGCTATTTACAGACGTCGACCTGTACAACTTTATTTTAGGTAGAGATTTTCATGTTCGTTCAAGTAGTACAAAGTAAAACGTAAAGTCTTTTAACCGCTCCACAACTTAAGTACAATAGGTATGTCGGTTAACAGCTCGCCATTATCACCCCAGTATTAATTCTCCCCGAACCATGGAAACCTTCTTCATCCATCGTATCTCTTAGTAAAATTTTCGTACATTTCTTAGGTCAGGCAGCCTCCCGAGCTTCTCACACTCACGCCTATCTTCCTTATTTTTTTTTGTTCTAAATATTCCTCCCCCATCTCCTCCACCAAATTATAGCGCTCAGTTAAGTCGAATTTTTTGTCCCTTTGCAATATTTGTAAGCCGCATACTTCTCTGTGCAGAGGGAAGCCATCATCCGCAGCTTACCTGTTATACAACCTTGCTCGTTCTAGAACCCTATAATGCGCCCAAAAATACTAAGTGTGCGAGAAACATGTTCCCACTTCACGTTTACATCATTAGATTAAAGATTTCTCTTAGAGAAATTAACCAGTTTCTCGACGTCAAACTTTCTTTGCATTACCGTGGGGACAGATTACTGTACTTAACCCGGCTAGAACCAGGTAGTTGTCCGAGTCGATAACTCGAACTTATAAGCCACGCACGTCCTTGACGCTGAGGCTGTGTCTGCCATCGATCACAAGTCATGTCGTTGGTTAAGTGTGTTTAAATTAAGAACAGCCAGTTGGTTTAGTAAACACTTTAATACTGGAACCCGGTACTATATATGACCACATCTCGAACACAACTCAATGAACCTAATCATCTGCAACTCCTAAGTTAAATAAAAGAGATAGAGTTTTCTAACTCTGAACTAAACTCAACTAAAGGCTTCCTCCTTGTTTATCTTAGAAGTACTCCTTATGCTTGTCGTCAGTTAAAGCTGTCGGCGTGAAAGTGGAGTCTCTGTTCCACCATTAGTCGAGCCCTACGAGTTTGCTTGGCTTGGTGTCGGTGTATGCATAGAGCTCATCATTAAATCTTCTTCAGTACTCGGCGTCTACAACTCCTTCGCATACTGCCACAGCCACTTCATCAGCTGCTCTGAGCGCCCACGCTTCTTCACCATACAACAGTACTGTTACGATAAGTGACTTATAGAGCAATATGTATATCGCTGCCTTGACGTGGAATTACCCATATTCATGTTTTACATACATATGATTATTATCTCAAATTAAACAACCAATAGCGAAGTTTTGTGGTTTCCATTATCGGCAAACTTTAGTTTACTTGTAAAAGCTGCTGGCTATCTGAGTAAATGCATTGCTTTTAAGTTTTGAATTCGATTACGTTGGTAAATGTGGCTCATTCGCTCTATAATTAGATTGAAAATTTCAAAAGTTACTCATACGCAGTGTTGCACTGTTTGTGTATGTTGCATACCGTCTCTAGTCAGACCCCAACCGAAGGTGTCGCGATCGGAAATACTGTGCGCTTTTGATTTGATGCTATCATTATCGCCTATGGCACCTATCAATCTGCTGCTTTCCGACATTTAGGTGGACCTGATTAGCAAGGTGAAACAATCCAAAGTTTCGACGTGGCGAATAAATTAGTCGCATACAGTCGAGGCTAATACCTGCTGTTCATCCCCTGGTCGGGTAAACCCCGAGTATTTCCGGTATGATAGCACCGGCTGTTGTGAGATAAGGTCCAGTCGAAACTGAAGAGATGTGCGAGCGCTTTCTGCCGGCAATTTGTACTGCATCCTCCGCAAGTCAGACGAGCCACCAGGGAGGCGCATAAACGAAAAAATAGTCAAGCGCCTATTGCGATCACCACCACAAAGGTTTGGGAGGCCATACGTTCTAAAGACTCTAAATCGATCAGTCCCGACGGTATATCCATGCTGATGTTAAAACATCTTGGCGCTGAGGGAGTACTGTCTAAAGCGTTGGAAAGCCAATTATCTGAGTGGTCGGCAGTCATCCGTTGTATTCAGAGGTGAACACCCGAAACCACGTATAATTGAACAAAGGGGGCCACAGGATGGTGCCCCATTCCCGGTTTTGTTTAATTATTATATATCGAGGCTTCCCTCACCACCAGAGGGTGTCTCGATCGTCTTCTAAGCTGGTGACTGCACGATTCTGGCTACGGGCTTCTCCGTAGATGAGCTGTGTTCAAGAATAAAGCCTTACCTCCGGTTTCTTCACTGGACGAAATCTGACACTTTCACCGACCAAATCCTCGGCCACCTTATTTACGGCAGCGCAGGTGAACATGAAACTAGACGTCTACGTCGATGGCATTAAGCTTCCGATGCAACAAAATTCTCAAGTCCCTAGCTGGCAGCACTTGGGGAAAAGACAAAGAAACGTTACTTCTAACGTACAAGGCAATTGGCCAGCCGGTTCTGAGCGAGGCGACGCCTATTTGTTCGTCGGGGCTAGCAGACATAGACTTGAGGAGGTTGCAGACCTGTCAAAACATGGCACTCAGAATTGCCACGGGATGCCTCCTTATGTCTCCTGAACACCAACTCCATAGTGAGGCAAAAATGATCGGTATTAAAAAGCGTAGCGGGATGTTGACCAGGCAATTCCTGTTCAACTGCTGCAAATCGCAACACCCGAACAGGAGGCTGATCGACGAAAATCCGCCTCCCAGGAGAATAAGGAGTCATCTCCGTAGGCACAATGATGAAATCCGGGCATCACACCTTTTCGCCGTATGATCCCAATGTGCATCGACGGGCCCTCCAACTCATCCACACAGAGTCGGTAAACTCCTTTGTCAGCTCTCGTCCAGTGAACGCCGTTATTCAGGCAGAACCTCCACCTGTTGCCGAAGATGAACGCGAGCTGCCTAGAGAGACAAGAGTCATGCTGATCCAACTTCGTTCTGGATACTGCAACAGGTTAAACTCTTACCTATGCAGACTGAAACCCGACATGCCAAAAGTCTGCCCGGAATGCGGCGTGTCTCACCATGACACGAACCATCTATTCATTTGCTCAACTGCGCCGACTCCTCTAACAGCAATTTCACTAAGGTCCAACCCTATTGAAGCGGCAAGGTTTCTTGTACTCCTGACTCGATGACAATGTTAGTTAAGGGAGGTGGCGATTAGGGAGGCAAACTATCGCTACAACAACAACAACAAAGGTCTCAGTGCTCTCGTACCTTATCCGCCTTTTTGAACGACTAACAGATTAGAATATGTGGGAGAGGAAAGAGGTGGAAAGAGCGCAGATGGCGCAAAAAAGTTTTCACGCAGAACAAATTATCCTGGTTCGATTTTTACACCAAAAGGCGTTTCAAATCCAGTTAAGTTCTAAATCAAAAATCAAACTGACTCTATGAATCCCAATGTAAATTTAATGGCAAACCAAAACCGAGCATTCGGTCGAGCTCTATTTCTAGCAAAACATATCACATACTTATAAATGTATTTTAGATAAATAGATCAGAGTTTGTTTAGGCGAATTGGTTTCTGATATTTATATCTGTTTCAGTTTGTGCGAAAAGTTCAACCAAAATCCCACTGCAAGGAGTTTACTTAGATTGCCGCTGATGCTGATATGTAGCCAATTTCTTAACTTTTTTATACTCAGCTGAGCTTTTTTTTTATCAGTGTATAATAATTTTAATGGTCTTATGGTAGATGATAGTGGCATAAAGGAAACGGAATAGATACTAAGATGTCAGAGCGCTTAGAATAAAAGTAGCAATCGATTAATCTATGTTCTTCCGTCTGTCCGCCTGCCACTACTTTCCATCTTTCCGTCGGCCTGTAAGCAAGATAATTTGAGAAAAATTTTGAGATATTGGTATGCAGTTAGAAATTTGGTATGCAGATTCTTTAAAACTTATCTCCTGTCTCTTATCCTATATAAATCAAAAACCAGTGCAAAAAACTGATATTAAAACTTAATATACGCAGATCGCCCTTCTTAGAAGGAATTTACAGGCGAAAGTAAACAAAATCGGGTAAGAACCATGCCTACTTTTACGTAAAATACGTTTAGAAGGATCTAAGATGCATGTAATTGTAATAGCTCTGCGAAAAATAATTCAATGTCAATCATATTTTACTTCCAAAGTCTCGTTTGTGAGAAGTAATGGTCTAAAAACAAAAATAATTTGTAAAAAGATGGGAGTGGCACAGCCATCAAGTACATTTTTGTAAATAATATTATACAAAAATCAAAAACCAGTGCAAAATCTGATCATAAAACTTGACATACGCAGATCGCCCTTTTAAGCAAGAATTTTCAGACGCAAAATAAACAAAATCGGGTAAGGACCACGCCTACTTTTACGTAAAAGGCGTTAAGAGGGATCTTAGGTGCATATAATAGGCAATTGCTCTGCGAAAAACCGTTTTATAGCAATTATATTTTACTTCAAAAGTCTCGTTTGTGAGAAGAAATGCTCTAAAATATAAATTGTAGAAAAATGGTATTGGCACCGCCTCTTTTTTTTAGCTAGTTTGCTCTGATCTTTCCATAGCTATAACTCTAAGAGAAGTGGCGTTATCACATTAAAATATTTTGACGTTCCTCCCATATAAAGTGAAACGTTTTTGTGACATATAGAAAAATCGGTTGACAAACACGCCCTTACTCCTTATAATACTGTGGCTATAAAGCTATGGAATTAATGTTCCATCAAATAAGATCTCACAGCTTTATGTATTTAAAAAAAAAATTGTCATATGTTATATCAAAAAAAGTTAAGCTCCAACTTTTTTCCTAAAACACACAGCTGGGTATATAACTTGCGCTTACACCCTAACTTAGCCTTACCTTCTCTATTTCTTCAGATTTTCCTACCCCGCTAGAAGATTGGCGTGTCAAGCAAAAACTATATTACTCCTCTGACATTTGCGTCAAATGTAATATAAGCGTATAAATAGATTTTGTGAAACACAAGACGCTAGATTCCTTTGCAAACCGAAAATTCAAGTCACGTTACGTATTACCCATTTTCGCGCTGGTGCAAACGATTTGTGGTACATTCAAAATTTTTATTTTTATTTTGACATATGGTATGCATTGACTCTTGCGATTTAATCGAGAAGCTTTTTTGAATGTAACCTTTTTTGCACGAGCAAACCAAACATTCTCTTTAGTCGTCTTATTTGCAAGTTGGGATTGTGCGGTTGTGTGTATAACAGTAGTCGATTTTCAATTTCAACTCACATCGGAGCGTAAAAAATTAAATTTCATCTATTTGAAAGCAATTTAATATAACAATGCTATAAAATTCCAAGCTAGACAGAAAGCATACTAGCTTACAACAGGCATTTCTAACTGCACTCAAACTAGTCCACAGTTGATCAAAGTTTGTCCTACGAAAATGTATAGGTTCTTAAAATAATAAAGTACTTAGAGTTGGAAAAAGCTGAGTAGAGCTTTTTCACTTTAAGTTTTTCTGTTGAAAGCAGCAGCAGCAGCAGAATTCTAGAAATCACCATCGCCTAAATGATAAAATATGCCAAATGTTAAAACATATGAACTTTGAGAATTTTAGCAGATTTCGCTTGGTGCGATTCCGGAACACAAGTCACCTAGGTAAAGTTTTGTTACGCTAGCTGGCCGTTAAGGGTGCCGTTAATTTAGTTGTGATCCCGTAAGAGTCAGAAAAATCCAGGAGTAGCTAGAAGTAGCCAGAAATAGCTGGAAATAGCCAGAAACAGAGAGAGATATTCAAAGGTTACTGGAATACGATTCCAAAATTTTAAGTGCTACTCGCTCGTTCTAACTAAAAATTCATTTTTGATAGTTGCACTAGTTTAAGTCACAGGAGTATGGCATGAGACTTATAATCTGTTAACATTGCGAAATAAAAGAGAATAACTGTTCAGGTATATTGTGAGACATTTTTTAGAATGGCGATTTCCCAGTGGTTAACATTCAACCACAAAACATTATTTCATTTTAATTACTTTCTACTAATTTCATTTGCCTTCTTTCCCTTACTTTCTCTGCTGTTCGTTTCCTTCAGTATATTTAAGTTTTCTTTGATTTCCTCTTCTCTCTGGATAGACATTTTTTTGTTGGTTTCTATTGTATTGTTTCCTCTTCTTCGCTTCCATTCCTCTCTTGTCCTTTAACCTTTCCTTTCCTTTCCTTTCCTTCAATTTCCTTTTCTTTTCTTTCCTTTCCCTTCCTTTCCTTCCCTTTCCTATCCTATCCTTTCCTTTTCTTTCCTTTCTTTTTCTTTCCCTTCTTTTCCTTTCCGTTCCTTTCCTTACCTTTCCTTTCCTTATTGTATTTTATTTTATTTTACTTTATTTCATTTAACAAAAACCTAACCACAAAAAATACAAAAACAAAATATGGTGTTGAATACTCTTTATGAATAATCAATTATAATGTTTTTGTAAATATTGTTAGTATCATCAATCAAGTTTACATATTAGCTCAAGTTTTTGCTTGCTTAGTCTTTGAGAAAACGGAAATCGAAGTATTACGCCAACACTTATCCTCCTTCATATAAATTTACATTTACTTCTATACCATCTCGGAGTGCTCCATTTCTTAGCTTCTGTATAGTCCATGGAGGACCCATGCGAGAGTACCTCAAAATGCTCCGAAAAGATTACTCCATAGAGTATTCAACACTAAAGCGAGAAAGGCCGCAGGTGTACTTTTGAGGACCATCACAACAAAGTAACAACAACTCAAGCAAAAATGCATGACACAGTGGGAGCCGATCACACGAGTAATACAATAACATGCATGACATGTCTACTCACACGACTACGGCTCTATAGTGTGAATACATGTTTGACATTTGTGTTGGTGTAATTTTTAAACTAATTTTTCTATCTACTGCAGTTTGGTCATACCTATCCATACATATATAATTGTTAATACCTTAGATGTATAGTTTGGCCATAAAGTGGGACAATTTCCTTCAACTTGCGCATTTATATTATAGATCACCCAGGTCACGAGTGCCCTCAGAAGATACGCCAATTGCATGTTAATTAATTCGCAAAGAATTTTAGGGCAGAGCTTCCATAACCGCGGTAATTTTGGGGAGCGTTTAATAATGATACCGATAAAAGATTGTTGTTGTTGTTGTTGTTAGTGAAATGGGACCCGAAGACCAAACATAGCTATGCTGATACTGGTAGTACTTTTCCGGATATGAATAGTCTATGTTCCGGTACTAGCTATGGATTTTAGTCGCCTCTTGTCTAGTAATACTGCATAACGGCAGACGGAGATAATAACAGACTGAGATCACTTCTACCTGTAGATTTTCTGAGCCCTAAAATCTCCAAATCACGCCATGCAAGTGGTCACTTCCCAAAAATCCTATGTACTCGGTGAATTAGCTTCATGGCATATTTATCTTTGCATACAACTCCCTGCAGTGACTACTCACGCTATAAAGATATTCAAATGTTTTGAAAGCGGTTTGGTCATATTAGGGTTGCGAAGCTATCCGTATACCACCCTAGTACACTGATAGAATCGCTTAATTTTGGAGACCATATTTCGAATCTCTTCTCAGAGCTGATTATGTTGGCTATAATTTTTTTTTTGGCAGTTAGCAGGTTGGCAACTAACTTTTTAATATTTTTGCCCCAAGGAACAGGACGGCTTTTCCCCTGACGAAGTAAGTAAGTTACACACATTATAAAAACAGCTGGCTACTTTATATATTTCATTTTTGTTCAGCGCTAAATTGTACCTAGTAAATGAAAAGAAAAATGGAGATCTAACGAAATTTAAGGAAATTGGGCAAAATGTATTTAGAGATTTTAGTGATGGAAACTAAGCTATAGCTACTTACAGAATTTCTCTACAGGACTAGAACCCATGGGTTTTGTATGCAAGCACAGTTCATATGCACAATACGCAGCTACATTTAAATTTGTTACACTTATCATGGTTGATCTTAGGTTTTATTGTCTGTTTTTAAATAATTTCCACTGGTTTATTTTGAACTAGTTCCAAACTGGTATACCTTTGTACGAAATTTGGCAACTAGTATCTTATAGAGTCATATAATCCAGAGCAACTCTGGCTTATTCTCTTCAATTCCGCACCAAAACTACGCTCGAAAAAAAAACTTTTTATGACTTATTTTTAGTAACTGGGTTCCAAATAGTTTATTTCACACCATTTTTGTTTCTGTTTTTTTAATACTAAAAAAAGAAACAGTTTTTCCAAATTTTTACTTTTAATCTAATTGAGAAATAAAATGTGCTTACATAATTCAAAGAAAAAGGTAATGCATAGTTCTTTTACAAAAAAAAATAAATATATGTAAAAAGAGTAAAAGTGTTTATGTGTACACAAAAAAAAGGCGTGAGTACAAAGTATCTAATCGTGGAGTTCGATGTGTAAACATGTGTATCCTGCACATCAAATTAATTAATTTAGACCCCACTAAGTGGTCGAATTTCATCTAAAAAACTTTATTTTATTTTAGTTATTAGCTACTACTTTTTTAGCCTTATTTCCCTTCTCTTCTATGCTGTGCCTTTACTTAAATAAATGTACATTTTTTTTTGCTTTTCTCTTTTTCAACAGTTTCCTTTACTTTCCTTTGGTTTCCTTTCCTCTCCATTCCATTCCTTACCTTTTGTTTCCTTTTTTTTCCTTTCTTTTCCTTTGCTTTCCTTTCGTTTAATTCCCGTTATCATAGTTCCTTTAAAATAATTTGATTTCATTTAATTTTATTTTGTTTTATTTCATCTTATATTCGTTTATTATATTTTTTGTTTTATTAGTTAATTTTTTTGCATTCAATTCCAAAAGTATAACCACAAAGATTACACAAGCAAAGCAATTTAACTAACGTCTTGAGTATTCTGAGCTGAAATTAATTTAACATGAATAATCACTTATTTTGTTTTTGTAAGCACTTTGTATATTTATGATAAACCCATTTGCCTTCGTCTTTTTGCCGGTTGTTAGCATTCATCGTGTTTAGGCACGATTACCGAATAACAACAATCAGAAAAGCACTTGGATACACACCTATCCACATTAGCAGGGCGTCAAATACATGTAAGCAAGGCAGTCAAGCAAGATTTCTATACACAAAGCACAGACAGAATCACGATTACAAGCAGCGGCAGATGCACGTTTACAGGCAGCGACGCTTAACTTTGCTAGACTGCTCTACCGAGCCCAAAGATGTTTACACATCAAAACTATTGACTTGCTTGTGACAAAATATGATCTAAGCGCTACAGAAGAAGTAAACAGAGATACTAAAAATGTAGAAAAGAGAGCGAATATAAATTGTAATAATGTTTGAGATAAATAATGAAACATTACCAATTATTTGACAATTAAAACTTTTGCTCACATATGTGGACATTACACCCGAACAGTTGGCTTGGTCTTTATGCTAGTTCTAATTTAAAACTTGTTGCTTTCAATGCTGGGTGTAAGTACATACATACTATATTGTTAGCCCCAAATGCTGATTGTCTCACACACGAGATATAAAGCGAGACATAAAGCAATTTCAACTGTTGTCATTGAAATGGATACTTTGATGCATTTCCTGGGATTTGCAGACTTTTAACAAGTCAATGCTGTCTCCGAATTTGATGATTTTGCTTACTTAGTAACCATCACATTCACTTAAAGATGAGCATATATTTGAGATGGCGCTGATTAAAATTACACTCAAGTACAGAATTATAGTTGTTATGCTACTTCATATGTTGTCTTAGGTTGCATTATGCTATGCATGTTTATTATAATGTTACTTTGTGATTTGTTATGCTGCGTTTTCTATGTTATATTATTTGGTTAGGTTAGGCTGAGTATAATCGGCCTTTGATAAAACATTGTTCCCTGTCCAGGTATTTGAACGTGAGATCTCCAGCGTGGTACGCTTGTATACAACCACCACATCATGGATTTTTATACCCAGCGTATACGAGTACAAAAGGTATTATAGTTATGTTCATATAACGGTAGTTTGTAACGGTACAAAATAATGTAGATATATATAGAGTTCCATATATCAAAGTTCTTAGAATTAACAGAGGAATCCATTAAGACATGTCCGTCCGCCCGTTCGTGGACACGATAACTTGAGTAAAAATTTAGATATTTGAATAAACTTTGGCACACGGATTGCTTTCTCGGCAAGGTAGGTCTCTGTTTAAAATGGACGAAATCGAACAATAACCACGCCCCTTTTTTCGATATCGAAAATTTCGAGAACGTTTAAAATAAGAGAGTTTAGTAATAAAAGCAGCTACAATAATGAAATTTGCTACATTTATTAACTTCGTTGTCCCATTGACGATTTGACGAAATTTTTGGAAAAGGGGTGTGGCACCGCCCACATATGATTGAACAAATTTTCAAACATCGACTGTTAATAACTACAGAACCGTTTATGCTAGACTAACGAAATTTGGTAGGAGTTATACTATGGTTGTGGTACATCTCTATCTCTATGGCGCGATATACAACAGGTATATCATCATAAACCTCCTAAGAGATTTTTGCGCCAAGCTTCTCTTCCAATTTGTGGTGTGCCGATTTGAATTTTCCCTACAAATTGGTGGGACCTACAGTTTTTTGCCGACTCCGAACGGCATCTACAAAGGAGACGAATTTTTGCTGAGAAGCCTGTCATGGCAGAAATACACTCGGAGAGTTTGCCAAACCACTGCCGAGGGGCGACCCCGTTTTGAAAAACTTTTTTCAAATCACTTTTGATGTTACCTGTACCAGGGCTCGACCCATGGACCTTCGGTGTGGTAGGCCGGCAACACTACCTTCACACCACGGCGGCCGCATACACCCATAAAAAATACATACACCCATAAAAAATAAGCGAAATCGCTCTTCGACCACGCCTACTTTTTTTATTAAAGTTATCTGAAAAGGAGTTAGAAGTACTGACCCGCACATATCCCATTGACCGATACAGGCAGAGTGATATAATTTGGCATTTACATCAATTTTCTTATTCTTTATACGATTTTTGCAAACTTTTGGAAAGGGGGTGTGGCACCTTAGACTTATGAGTCAAGAAATTTTTACATTCGACTGTTAATAACTTCATAACCGTGTAAGATGGAATTACGAAACTTGCTAAGAGGTTTTCTACAGACATGTAGAGTACGCCATCTGAAAATAAGCGAAGTCGATGGACGACCACGCCCACTTTTGTACTAAAGCTTTATTAAAGAGAATTAATAAACCGGAACATGCCATATCTCCTTCGCTGATGCAGATAGAATGCTAAAATTTCGTAGTTACAATAACCTGATGATCTTATTAATTATTTGTTTTTAAATTTTGGAAAATGTGTATGGCACCGCCCATATATGAATGAACAAAATTTCAAATTTCAGCTAATATTAACTTCAGAACCGTGTTAGATAAAATTACGCAACTTGATACGAGGTATACTATCTATCTGTATAGCCTATGCTGTAGCCAATGACTCCAAGAATCTACCGTGAAAATTTCAGAAAGATCGGTTGATTATTTTGGACACCAGACACATTTACTTTTATTTATAAGATTGCCCACATGGTAGTAGAGTAAGTTTAAAGCCTCTATATGTCATAACTCTACAACAATTTACCAATTTATCACGACCGCTTTTACACAGCTGGGTATTTAATGTTCGTTTCCACCCGAACTTAGACTTCCTTACTTATTTTTGAATGTTTTTTGTTTTTTTTTCCAATTCAAATCATTAATGATTAAAAAGGCTATTGAATCAATTGATTGCTCAGCTCTGATGGCTTTGATTCCACTAATTTTGTTAGTAAAAATAATATACCCGGTAAACTATGCTCAGCTGAGTATAGATATTGTTAGACGGCTTTTGAAAAAATCTTAAATAATGCAAAAGTATGTTCAGGGATTTATAACACGTGGAAGTGAAACTTTTGTTACCTTTAAATTATATAACATTAAATAACAAGCAATATTTATGTAGCCACATCAGCTCAAACTTCATAAAACAAACTAAAAGTAAACAAATATTTTGTCCGAAACTTGTTCTTGTGGCAAAAAGGATTCAGACACTAAAATTAGAAAATCAGAACCAATACCCACGAGCATTAAACATAGCCTAAAAGGATAAAAAGTAAAAAAAAAAAACGAAAAGGGTCAGTAGACACTTAAGCTCGAATTTATGAACCAAAAGCTTTACGATTTCACGAAAAGGATATACAAGTTCAACACACAAGTCACACATAAGTAGTTTGTTAAAATTATATGTCACAACAACAAAGACCTTATTTGCATACATACTTACATGCATCCCTTCGCGTATAACGGAAATTACAATGCTACGGGTGATTGCAGATTTTGGGAGGCAAATCGTTTAACTTCGAACTGCTCGTAGAAATCCTGACAAAGTTGATGTTGTTATTCAACGTCATATTGCAACAGACACATGAGCTTCGAGTTAGCTAAGGAGATACTGTGCAGATATAGCTTATTTGTTCAACGAAGTACTTTATAATTTGGTTTCTGCAAAAATTCCTTGGCCTAGACTTTCCAATTATAATAAGTAAATGCAAGTTATATTTCAATAAGAATTTATTTACAATTTTTTCGTTTTCTAATTTTTTTTAACTACTTAATGGGTCAATTGTGACCCAGCATCGTTATGTTTAAGAAAATTTTTAACTATATAGATAAGTGGCAAAGATATGAACCCCGTAGTAGTATGTCTTTAGCTCTTAAATTAAATAGAAGTTTATAGCATATTATGTTATAAATACTAAAACCAGCGTAAAACCTATTTTTAGCCGAAGGAAATCTAAGTGTGGATGAACCCGAAATTGTATACCCAGTTGTGAAACATGGTAGCAAGCCAAGCAATGCACGGTGATTTTAATTTTGCTTAACTTGGTATACAAGTCTAAATCCAAATAAATTTGATCAGTAATCAATCAATCAGACGGTTTTTTTAATTGGTAATGATTATTTTCAAAAAAAGGCAATTATTAATTGATTAGAAAAAACCAAAATCAAAAAGATTAAAAAAAAACAAAAATAATCAAAAAAAGTAGAGTGGATTTGGTTTTATGTTTTTCCGACAGGGTGGATACTGGATTTATATTGGAATGAATTTTCGTCATCCCTTGTCAATTTTGGTTTTGTAACAAACCGGTTTCGGCGAACCGCCATCTTCAGTGCTTCTTTTCGTTCTGATCTGTGTCTATCCATTGTCATGTATTTATAGTCTGGATGCTGTATCAGGTAGTGTTAGTATTCGTGTATATGAGTCGTGTCTTACGAACGTATCCGAACGGGTACCTGCAATGAGGGTTGTTTTTAACGCTCGTTTATTAGTTGTGGTGTTATATCAGATCATTAGTTTGAGGATGTTAGGTCAGGTAATGTTAAGTGTATACTTAAGGGTGGGTTTTGACGCTCGTTGGTCATGTAGAAGTCAGTGATTTTTGTTCTCTGATTTGTTTTGTGTGTGTGCTCGTTTATTGCTACTCGTTTTGTTATTGTACCTGCGGTGTTGTTTGGTCCTCTGTAAATTAGTTTTAGCGGTTCAAATATTGCGTGTTTGTTTGTTCGTTAATTACTCTCCCGTCAAATGTCTTAAGTTTGTATATTTCCATGTTTTCTAGCACATTTAAGCGCCGCCCTTTTCTTTGTACGTGAAGTATTCTGGCTGTGTTTTTGATGTTGGTCGGGGTGCATTTGTTTTTGAACATGTGATTTGCATAGTTTGACTCTGTTGTGATAGTGGGTTCCCGTGTTTTTCTGTTGAAGTCCCTGATGTGCTCCCGGAATGGTGTACTTAATTTTCGTCCTGTTTGCCCTATATAGCTGTGGTGGCATTCGCAGGTAAGCTTGTATATTCCTTGTTTCCTGAATGGTTCTTCCGAGTTAGTGTTGGTTCTTAGTTTTTGTCCTAAGTTGTTCGATGTTCTGAACGCTGTGTTGATATCGTGTTTCTTGAAGAAGTTTGCCATAGTGGATGCAGAGGTTGCAATATCGCTCCTCCCCTACGAAGAACAAGAACACGCAAGACACATGTGTAGGGAGATCATCAATAAGGACATAAAACAGCGGGAACATCGTAACACGAATAAAGAGGAGATTATATTGAAGGGGCTTCAACAAAAACTAAAAAAGGAACAACATGGTGACAACAAAGGCCGACAAAGGAAACACAACAGTACTCATGGACAAGGACGAATACATAACGAAAACCGAAAACTTAGTTAAACACGGAACAAACAGGACGAAGTACACGATTCCGGGAGCACATCAGGGACTACAACAGAAAAACACGGAAACCCACTATCACAACAGAGTCAAACTATGCAAATCACATGTTCAAAAACAAATGCACCCCGACCAACATCAAAAACACAGCCAGAATACTTCACGTACAAAGAAAAGGGCGGCGCTTAAATGTGCTAGAAAACATGGAAATATACAAACTTAAGACATTTGACGGGAGAGTAATTAACGAACAAACAAACACGCAATATTTGAACCGCTAAAACTAATTTACAGAGGACCAAACAACACCGCAGGTACAATAACAAAACGAGTAGCAATAAACGAGCACACACACAAAACAAATCAGAGAACAAAAATCACTGACTTCTACATGACCAACGAGCGTCAAAACCCACCCTTAAGTATACACTTAACATTACCTGACCTAACATCCTCAAACTAATTATCTGATATAACACCACAACTAATAAACGAGCGTTAAAAACAACCCTCATTGCAGGTACCCGTTCGGATACGTTCGTAAGACCCGACTCATATACACGAATACTAACACTACCTGATACAGCATCCAGACTATAAATACATGACAACGGATAGACACAGATCAGAACGAAATCAAGCACTGAAGATGGCGGTTCGCCGAAAACCGGTTTGTTACAAAACCAAAATTGACAAGGGATGACGGAAATTCGTTCCAATATAAATCCAAAAAAGTAGGTTTGATTACTTTTGGGTATATTTTTTTAATTATTTTTTTAGCATTGTGAATATTTATGTAATCGTACAAATATACTAAATTTTCACAACAACAATGCAAAAAAAAATCAAAACAAGGTTTTTTTTGATTTTTTTTTAATAAACGTAAAAAATCATGTTTTTTTATTTTTTTTTTAATTAATTCGAAAATAATCATTAAAAATTGGAAGTAATTGGTATCTTATCATTAAATGGATTTTCAAGAAAATAAATAATCAAACCGGTAATTATTACGATTAAAAATAAATAAATCTATGGCGCGATATACAAGAGGTATATCATCATAAGTTTCCTAAGAAATTTTTGCGCCAAGCTTCTCTTCCAATTTGTGGTGTGCTGATTTGAATTTTCCCTCAAATTTTTTTTACCGACTCCGAACGGCATCTACAAAGAAGATGAATTTTTGCTGAGAAGCCTTCCATGACAGAAATACACTAGGAGAGTTTGCAAGCCGCTGCCGAGGGGCGACCCCGTGTTGTAGGCCGGCAACACTACCGCCAAACCACGACGGCCGATTAGTAATCATTATTAAACAGGTCTGATCGCACTGTGTTTTAAAGAGTTTTGGCTGCAATCCAGACCTTCCAAGTAGGTGTTAAAAACAACTCGTCGATACCGGCGGCGTGTTGTAGTGTGCTGGCCTAGGTTTAGGATAAGTAATATCAAAATTGCTATGAGAATTTGTTTTTTCAAAAGTTGGGTCCGCCGTTGGCAATAATCGGCAAACTCTCGTTTTGAAATTAAAACTGCTCCGAGTAAAACTACTTCCGCTTTAGCAGATGCTATTCTCGGCCGGAGTAGGCATTTTACACGTCGCTACTCCCATATTGTAGGAAAGAACTAGAAGCAGGAGAGCACAAACTCTTTTTTTAATAGTATTATTGATACATAGTTTTCAGTGACCTCCCTCGTGCGCCTTCTATTATAATCTGCCCAGTTGCCTCTTGATATTACATCAGTAATGTCACTCTTTCGCTTTTGTTGCTTTTTCATAACACAAACGGCACAAAGATTAGTCTTATCATAAGTAGTGTGCTAAGAAAAAATGGACGAAATCTCCTAGACGCCCACTTAAAAGAATTTTCAAAGGACCATAGACAATTATGATAGGTAATATTACTGCAAAAAAATATTTATAACATCAGGAAATAATAAAAAAAATTTATTGGGCGTGGCACTGCCCCCTAACGTTTCGGAAGTTACAATATAACTCCAAGAGTAGTAAAATTTGGTACACATATTTCGTACAACGACACGTATTTTTTTCTAAAAATGATATAGATCTATTGATAACCACGCCTACTTTTGATAATAATGAAAAAAATTGGTCTCAGTAAATTCGCAAAAGCAATATCTCTAAAGCGGAAAAAGTGGCACAATTAAAATTTTGAAAAGAGCATAACCTAGTTAAATTAATTATAACTATTTTAAAAATAAGTTATAAGTGGGCGTGGTGCTACCCATTTTCGAACTCGCAGTTTCTACTTTGACCTGTTATGCTGGAAAGTTATTATTACTCAAGTTATATATCCACTTCGATATAAGTGATGAAGGCGTTTCCAGCAGTTGCAACAATTAAACTGAGAAAAGTGAGGTTAAGCGGTTAATGACCACGCCCACATTGCATAAATGGTCTCATACCCCAATGAACTCAGTCAAAATAGTTCTAAAAAATTTTATCATATTCAATAACAAAGTTTATAAAGGTATCTTTTATATCAAAGAAAAAATTGCCTTTTTTTCATAGGAACTTAGCGACTTATGTATGAATAAAATATAAAAATATTTTTATTTTTAAATCTGAAGTAACTTTGAAACTAAAATTTGGACATATGGCTTGCGAGATATCAAGTGGGAGCTTATAATTTTTTCTGCTTGCTTATTTTTTTATTGCTTTCAATTCAAACATATGAAAATGACGAATAAAAAACAGTAAATATCTTCAACTTTCTTACTAAAGCTCACAACTGAGTATATAATGTGCGCTTACACCGTAACTTAGACTTCCTTACTTGTTTAGGTATTTAATGTTTAGACCAAAAATCTTGAATGCATATACTATAACTACTTTAAGCAATTCTAAATATTTTTTAAAATTATTTTCTTAAATTTATTGGGTAATACGAATGCAGTGCTGTGACCAACTATCGTCTAATGGACATTGTATTCGTTGGAAATTGTTGCTTCATTGGGACACTAAAGAAGCGTTTAAATGTCAGACGCCAGAATGCCGCCCGAAAGTCGACGCTATAAAAAGCATAAATGAATGGATTTATGGCGCTATTGAACCAACCCAACCACGTGAGACCCTTCGCCAGTGTACGACTCACTTGCTGCTCATCGAGAAAAGGCGTTATAAGATAGTAAATAAAGAATGGCAACCAACAAGCAATGAAGCCACCCACAACAATACTCAGAGTTTGTGTGGTTTTATTCTCTTTTTTTAGCGAGGTGATGCGATTCGATAAGGATTTGGTATGATGATGATGGTGTGGTTGCTGTTGCTGTTGTTGTGGTACACGAATTTGTCGTGCTAAAGTAGAGCCTTCTATGTGTAAATTTGGTGAGATGGACACATTGCCCACCGAAGCATTGCTCGTATTGAGCGCCGTATTGTTGCTGCTCGTGCTGCCAAAGTGATGATGATGTTGTTGTTGCGGATGTTGTCGTACGCTAAGTGTACGCGTTGGCCAATGTTGCTCACTGATGCTTGCGACATTTAAACCACCACTAGCACCGACTTCAGTAGTAGTTTGACTGCCACTAATGCCGCTCGTGGCGCTCATGCCGCTGGTAGTTGTCGTCACACCACCACCCCCACAACTACTTGTCATTGCTGTTATTGTAGATGTTGATGATGTGGGTGTGCGTCGCATTGATGTTGGACGCGTCAATTCGTAGCAGGAATTTTTTGTGTTCGCCATCGTTGTGGCTAGCGTCAAAAGCGAATGACAATGTGGTGAGGTGGTGCCACCAGCACCATTAGCACTGCCGGGGCTACTGCCAATCATTACAGTGGCTGTCATTTTACCGCCATCATTAACACCATCGGACAACAATATGACATCATGCAATTCTTTGGCTATAGTCTGGTTAGAGAATGTACGTGCGGCAGCTTGCTTCCGTTGACCCGAACTAAGTTCTAGCTCAGAGAAGTCATGGTCTATGTCGTGGTCGACATCTGCAGCTGTGTAGCGTTTGAGTTTCTGTAAATAAACGAAAATGGTATTTAGTTTTTAAAGCTACGAGAATATGTAAGTGGCATACAGTACAAGGATAAGTGAAAATGTGTTTCAAATTGGTTTTTAATGCTAATTATGTACAGTGACTCAAATACTCGTAATGGTTGTTATTTCTTAAAACTTGAAACATGCTAGTTTCGTATATCCACTACTATCTCGAATTGGCTTAATCGATTTTAATGAAATTTAAGGTATAGGGAGTGAACAATATTTTAAGACCTGCCTTCAAGCACTTTGACTGAGTTTTTTACAAGATCGCCATCTATTTAAATTAAAAAATAAATTAAGTGAGGTATTTCAATATCGGTACCAAACGAAAGGGATTGCCACTTTATTCTATTATATACTACGGGGTATAAACGAAAGTTATTAAGTATTCCTTATGAAATGTTTTTACAGGGCTGCCACCTATCTAAAATTGAAAAAAAAAGTAAGAAGCGCTCTTCAACTGTGTCGCAGGCTTTATAACTTTCATGAATACGAATGACGATTTTTAATTTTCTATCCTTATTTACAATATGTACAAACTGTGACGTTCTTCTCTATTTAATTGAAATATATATAGGCCAAAAAACGGTAATCGGAATAATCGATTGTATATGCTATATTGGGTTCAATTTTGTTGCTTCTCTAAAAGTGACTTTACTAGTTTGCGTTCAAACAGACGGAAATGGTTTAATCGGCTCACCTCGCGTCCTGCTCTTCGCATGGTTTTTGTTGGTGGATACATCTCTTCTTCTTCTCATATATAAGCATTCCTGATTCGCATCTATAACCAGACCTGTTAAATAATGATTGCTAACCATAATAATTACCGGTTTGATTAATTATTTTCTTTGGAATCCATTTAATAATTGATTACTATTACTTTAAATTTTTAATGATTATTTTCCAATTAATTCAAATAATAATAAAAAAAAAAAAAAATTCATGATTTTTTACGATTATTAGAAGAATCAAAAGAAATAAAAAATATGATTTTTGTTGGAACGATTTTCCGTCATCCCTTGTCAAGTTTGGTTTTGTGACAAACCGGTTTCGGCGTTCTGCCATTTTCAATGCCTAGCTTCGTTCTGAATTGAAAATGGCAGAACGCCGAAACCGGTTTGTCACAAAACCAAACTTGACAAGGGATGACGGAAAATCGTTCCAACAAAAATCAGCTTACTACCCTGTCGGAAGATCAACACAACAAAATAAATCAAATAAAAAATACTTAAAAAAGGTTGTTTTGAATATTTTTAATTACTTTTTTTCGATTTTTTGTTTTATTTATTTTTATATGTATTCATGAAACGAGCTCAAGGCCAAGAATAATAATTTTTCACTTTTTGAACTTTTATGAAAATTATTGTTGTTTTTTATTTTTTAATAATCATTTAATTAATTATTAAAAGTTTTTTAATTGAATAGAGTAGGAAACATGTTTAGAGACAACCGTCATAGCTTTTCCTATAGATCCATTTCGGAAGCTGCTAAGCTTCTTCATCAGAGAAATTTTGGCACGCATTGCTAACTATTAAGCTAACAATACGCTGGTTTTGATGTCATCTAAACTCCTAGTTCTATTCTTCTTTTTACCATATGCATGAACCACTTCCGCCATTTGACAGTTAGTAGTGTGATCATGATGCATTTTTTGACAGATCTGTATTATATTTTATTTTTGACTATTTTTTCAGTATTGCTGTAGAGGCACACAAATATGCACATCAACATACAAATCAAAAAAAAAAAATCAAAAAAATATATAAAAAAATACAGAAAAATCAAAAATAATCAAAAGTAATCAAAACTACTTTTTTTTGATTATTTAAAATTTTTTTTTGGTTTTTTTTATATTTTGTTTTTGATGTTGTTGATGTGTACATTTATGTGCTTTTCCAACAATACTGAAAAAGTAGTCAAAAAAAATATCAAAAATAATCAAAAGTAACAAAAACACCCTTTTTTTATTTTTTTTTATTTTTTTTTTATTTTTTCTAATCGTAATCAATTAATAATTGATTTTTCTTGAAAAACAATTAAAATAATTAATAATAATGTATTAGTTATTACTAATCAAATTTAACAGGTCTGCTACAAACACATTTTTGGCCAACCATCTTGAAACAGCCACTTTCCTTAAAAAACTTGAAAACACTTTTGAACCTAGGAGTGTTGATTAGTCAAGGCAAAGTACTTTTTGACGTGAAGTAACCTCACAATTGAAAGGCAGGTTGATCTGCATTTGCTAGAGGGGTGGGGGCAAATAAATTTTCTGGTATAACCTTACAGAAGACTGTCTAAAAATAAATAATTTTGCCTTTTTGATAAAATTGTTCGGTTTAGAATGAGATTCTTTCCCTGCCATCGGGATAGAAAGTAAATTAAGCAGACTCCATAAGGTGGATAGCTAATTGAACCTTACATATATGGCCATATGCTGAAGCGTGTGGCGGCGAATATAGACTAAATCTCATTACTAAACTCAACCATTCCTAGACCAGGTTTCTAAAGTTCCCACTATATTTCGCCGTTTTAGTAATCCCAGTTTGGTTTTTCTAATTCTTTGTGCTTAAAGGACTAGTATCTGATTCAGTTATTGAAAAATGAACAGATCTCTGGCTTGATATTGATTGGTTCGTCCCTCGAAGATGCGATGAAGTCGATGAAAATATCGGTGCCTAGGGTAATGTCAGGGACTTCATCGTGGAGCATTTTAATAAGTTTGGGTAATTTCCCATGAACTGTGCAAAGCAGCATATCCTTCAAGATATCAGTTTTATTTTGATTCTACTGCCGTTTGAATACTGTACTATGCTAAAATTTTACTTCTATTTAATAAAACCTTACATACCCATGAATGTCTCTCATATCCGTAAACGCATCCCGGCACTATCACTTCTTCACATGGCCTATTAAGCAAGCTCATCTAACACCAGTCTCAATGCGTTCTCACTCTGTTGAAATACCCTGCTACCTTTTATTGTCTCGAAAGCAATCCACAAAATGACCGCTCGTGGAATATTCCAATTGTAAAAATTATAAGAAATAGCAAAATTATTTGAGTCAGTGTAGCGGACTGGCTTTGTCGCATATTTCTCTAATTTGCTTTTTCCTGTCAGCTCTTTTCAAATATAATTTTTGGTAAGTAGCTTTTCTCTTATTAATATAGTACGTAATTTACGACTTGACTCACCTTATTGTGAACACTAATGTCCGTCATATGGTCGTGACGCGCTGCAACGACACACGAAATTCTCGCATAAACATATATCATAACGGCCATCGGTATGAAAAATGAGCCCATTGCAGAGAAGATAACATAACCTTCGTTTTGGTTGTAACGACATTCACTTAGATCACGACGGCCTGGCTCATACCTGCGTTGTTGGAGAAAAAAAGAACAAAAAAGAAGACAAAAACAAATACAAATGATTGTATCTTTGCTGAAATAAACTTTGCAAATTTAATCAAAATAGGAAAGTCTGTGAAGTACTGCAATATCACTGTTGGGTCAGAGCCACATTAGGAATATTTAATATCGCGCGTGAATGGCCATCATAAGCTTGCTGTAAGCATGGTACCCCTTTTGGCTACTAGAGGTATGCAATAGGAAGCTTTGACTTAAGCCTAACTCTGGTAAATAGGTGATGAAGCACTTCGTTAGACATTCAGTCGAAGTTTTGGCCAGCGCGGGGTTCCAGCAGAGGAAATGTTCAGTCAAAGGCGAAAGCGATGACCACCTTCGGGTTAAAGGGTTTAGACATAAATGTCGTTGCAGCGAGAATGTGCTTTTACCGGATTAATATCCGACAAGAAACTGCCTACTTTGTCACGAACATCACATGTAGATTGAGGCGAAGAAGAAGACGCTGTAGAGTACTAAGTTGCAATGAAGAAGTTCGCTGTTAAAGCTCTTTTGCAGTTCTATGTCGCGTCTCCCATACTAAGCGCGTGTATTTCAATCCAAAATCTACGCTATCCAGGAGGCATACCGGGCATTACTATTTGCGGATGTCACCAGTAATAGGACAGGAATATTCTCTGACAGCCAGGCGGCTCTTCAGTTTCTCGGGTCAGCAGCCACTATATCGAGCCTGGTTGGTCAGTGCAGGAAGTGGACCATGAACTTGGCAATCAGACATATCGTTTCTCTAACATGGGAGCGGGGCATAGTAATGTGTAAGTAAACGAGATGGCAGACAAACTGGCGTGGACGTCCTCGTACCCTTGAAACTTATTAAGGGAAGAGTCTCTCACCACTGGCTTAGCGAGGGTAATAATAGGTGGAATAGGTCAAGGAGTCTTGGAATTGACCCATTGAGGCCCACGCGGCACTGATGGGTCTGGAACACAATACCTCATTATGCAGCTATAACCATCTGGGAGCGGAAGAGACTGCTCTGTGATTTGCCAGCACACTACCGGAGCAGAATGAAATTTGCAGGGGAACCCTGTTTTGGGAGCCTTTCGAAGGTTAGTGCTATAAAGCTCGAGAAGCTTCCAAAATTTTTGTACTAAACGGCGTAGATATAGTGGGATGGGAGTACCACTAAGGTCCTTGAGGTCCTGACAGTTTTCTTATAAAGCTTACATTGATTTACTCACGAGATGTGTATTGAAACGGCTCCCTATTGGTTATTAGAGTCATAGGGGACTTACCACACCAACCAACCAAACCACGGCAATGGTAAGAGGTTGGGCTTACATCTGTGATTATGGTTAATTTAACTCTTAAGGTTGTGGTTAAGGGTAGGGTTACTGCTAGGGTGCAGTTAGGGTTATTTAATGGCTACAGATAGGGTTACTATTATGGTTACGGTTAGAGTTATTTTATGGCTACGGTTAGGGTGAAGGTTACTTTTATGGTTACGGGTAAGTTTACTGTTATGGTTACTGTTAGGTTCACTGTCTTAATTTGTCAATTGAATTTGCGTTTTCATGTTTTTATAATTAAAGAGCATACAAGCTCTAGAACACTTATAAATAGTTTCAATTTAACAAACACTAAATAAAAAGAAAAAAAATTGTTTA
This sequence comes from Merzomyia westermanni, assembly GCA_949987695.1. Taxonomy (NCBI): domain Eukaryota; kingdom Metazoa; phylum Arthropoda; class Insecta; order Diptera; family Tephritidae; genus Merzomyia; species Merzomyia westermanni. The sequence continues at coordinate 17,059,027 of OX465288.1, read as the reverse complement.
ACATTTACTTACCAGCCCAACATTGGTGGGCACGTAATAGCTAATGCCAGCACCCAAACAACCAAAATCATAATAAAGGCCAAGCGCTTTGAGCGTCGCCTCCGCGAGTAGGTCAAGGGTTGAGTAACTGCCAAGTACCTGAAGCACAAAAGAGCAACAAAAAAAGAAAAATTTGTTATTTGACAAAGAGTAATAGTTGTTTTTGTACATTTTTTTTTTCACGTTAATGCAAATACCAATTTAAATTTGTTTGCAAAAAAATTACATGAATTTGTGCTTTACGATTAAATGCTCTCGAGGAATTTGTTTTATTATTTGATTAACATAAGAGCGAGGGTGCTTTGTTTTAAACTGATTTTTCTTTTTTTTTTAATTTTTATTTGCATTAACGAACGAGTTTCTTTTGCCTTGAATGGAAGTCGTGCACAAATTAAAAACGTATACTTATATATAAAAGCTTTATCTTACCTATCCACACTAATCGCGCAAAGACTTAATATCGATGCTGTGCAAAGCAATACATCCAAGGATATCCAAACATCGCAAAGCACCCAACCGAGACGCCAGGATCCTGTGAAGAAGAGCAATTAAGAAACTAAATCAATGATTTTTGATAAAAGGAGCGATTATTAAACTAAGTTAAGAAAAAAATTTAAAGGTGCCTTTACGTTTCATTAAGCATGTACACTAGACTGCAAAAAAAAAATTTTTTTTTAATTTTATTATTATTATTTTCTAGCATGGCGAAAATAATTACTGTAAAAGGTACAGAGCTTAATATTAATTTTTGGAGGCCTCTCATTGCTAATTTAGATTTTTTAAAACTGATCTCATAGCATTGTAGAAAAAATATTTATTCAAATGGGCCTTTAAATGTCAATGTAGCTTTTAAAGTTGTTGTGGTTTTTTGATGTTACGTTTTTTAATTCGCAAATTTAAAAAAACGCAAATATTAATGTAGAAATAAGATAAAAACAAATTTTATTGCGTCTCAGTCTCATACATATACAGGGTGGCTGATGAATTTTGCTACATTAAGAAACTCAAATAATTTTTTTTTCAGTGTATGGAATTCATTTTTCTTTTATTCATGTTAAAGCTCATTAAATTTTATTAAATATAGCTTAATTAGTTTTAAAAATAATGGAATTTAAATGCCCCCCCTGCTCGTCGATGCATGTGCGGCATCTTACCAAAAAGTTGTTCATTACTGCTTGGAGAGTTGAGACAGGAATAGCCGCAATTGTTTCTCGAATGGATTGCCTTAGTTCATTCAAATTTGTTGGTTTTGCTTTGAAGACTTCCTGTTTGCAATAACCCCACAAGAAAAAGTCAGGTGCAGTAAGGTCAGGCGACCTGGGTGGCCAACGGAATGTGGAGTTTCTGGATATCAGCTTATTGGGAAATTTTCGTCGCAATTCTGTCATAACAGGTTGGGCTATATGAGGAGCTGCACCATCTTGCTGAAACCACACAGAGTTGAAAGAAATTCGCATTCGGCGTAATTCTGGATAGAAAAACTCTCTCAACATGCTCAAGTAACGGTCTCCAGTAACCGTAACGGTGTGACCGTTTTCTTCGAAGAAGTAGGGCCCGACAATGCAGCGTGATGAAACTGCACACCACACTGTGACACGAAGTGGATGCAATTCCGTCTCATGGAGTATCTGTGGGTTGGAAGCACTCCATATTCGACAATTTTGTTTGTTTATGTTGCCGTTTAAATCGAAATGGGCCTCGTCAGACATGAAAAGACAGTTCAACATGTTTCCATCCTCTTCCACCATTTGAAGCATCTTCTGGCAAAATTCCAAGCGAATCGGCAAGTCTGCAGCGTTCAGTTTGTTGGCCATTTGAATTTTATATGGGAATAAGTCCAAATCTTTGTGCATAATTGACTGTAATGACTGTCTGCTTACACCCATTTGAGCAGATAAGCTTCTTGTCGAAACACGTGGATTGTTTTGTATGGCAGCAGCTACAGCAGCGATTGTTTCCTCCGTTCGAACTGAAGGGTTTCGCTGGTAAGGTCTTCTGTTGACTGTCCCATGCTCGGCAAAATTGTTTACAAGTCTTATTATGGTCCATCTGCTCGGAGGATTGCCGCCAAACGTGCGCCTATACTCTCTTTGAACCGAAACTACGGACTCCAGTGCGTGATAGCGCCGGACAGTCCAAATTCTTGTTTCAGTGTCCTAGTTATCCATTTTTGTTAAATGTAAAAGTCAATTCGCAAATTAAAAAAAAAAACGCAAAAATTAATGTAACTAGAGATAAAATAAAAAAAACATTTTATTGCGGCTCAGTCTAATACATATATACACCATCCCACTTATAATTCGTTATGCAAATTAAAGTTATGTCTCCGCACATTATAAATTAATACTTTGTGAAAGGAAGAGTTGACCTTTGTGACAAATCACTATATGTAAAGCACAAAAAACATAAAACCCTTTCATGTAATGGGATAGCTCAACAAGGTTAATGGAATTTTGATAGTTGTTAATTTTCCTGTTGAATAAACTTTTCTTAGAATGTGATAGATTACATAAACAAGGTGGTAATTTTAGGTTGAAGTCAAATAACTATTATAAATGACCATAACTTAAAAACAGGAAGTTACTCTTTCCATGTGCAGTCATGTAGGTGTCGTTCCCTGTAATACAATTTCAGATAAGCTTTAGACCCATCTCTAGTACTATTAAGGTTTCATCTCCGATTTGAGGTGCAGTTCCTACTCAGTTCTGTCCACGTTTCAATCCCAGTATCAGAAAAGGTTTAGTTCCCTATATGCTTTGGGATATGATCTAAGCAAGATTTCAGAATTCGGTTTCAGTTCCAAATGGTTTCTGTTTCTTTTCAAATAACGGGTTATGTTCTGGTTTCGTTGTCAGTATGGTTTTGGAGTTGGTGTCAACTGTGATTCCGGTTTTAGTTTCAATTCATTTATGTTTCAGTTCAAATTGAAATAGCTGGTAGGCTTTCGGTTTCAAAAAAGTTACAGTCATGGCTTCGATTTCGTTTGCGGCTTCGATTATTGTTTCCATTCGCATTTTATTTCTGTAGCTATTCTGGTTTCAGTTTTGGACGCATTCAAGTTACAGTGGCGTTTTTGTTCCGATTTTGATTGCCCGTATGATTCAGCTCCGTATATGGTTGTGGCTATATTTTATGCTCCAATGGTGGTTGAGGTTCGGAAATGGGTTTAGCTTTAATTTATTTCCTCTGTATTTTAATTCTGGTTGCTATTTCAGCTTTAATTTCTGTTTAGGTTCAGATTCTGGCTTCGTTTAAAAATCCGAATCCGGTCATGGTTACAGTTTTAGATACGATTCTGGCTTCAAATGAATTTTTTCGTTCGAATTCCGGGTTCGATTTCGGCTTCAGTTTCTTTGTTTCAGTTTGGGGTACGATTTAAGTTCCGTTTTTGCTGTTGTTATAGTAATAGTTTCAGTTCCAATATATTTTGCTTTTAGTTCAAATTCATTTAAGTTATACATACTTCCCGTTCGGCTCGGTTTCAGTTTCAATTCGTTTCGGTAATTATTTTAGTTACAATTCATTTAAATTTTAGTCACGTTTTAGTGTTGTTTCCAACTCATTTAATATAGTTTCATTTTTCAGTTCCCATTCGTTTCGGTTATGATTTCAGTTCGAATGCGTTTTGTTCCCAGTTCTAACCCATTTCGATTTCAGCTCCTATTAGTTTAAATTTCAATTTTTCTTTGTTTCGATTTGGTTTCTATTCTAGTTCGTTTCAGTTCCAATCATGGCATCGTAAAACAATTAACAGCACGACTGCCATGTTTTAAATCGGTACTCTAAAACTTCAAAACAGCACATCACGTGTTTAAATGTGAGCAAAGTAGTAAGTAAATAGAAAATTAGAATGAAAAAAATCTAATCAGCTGTTGAGATTATATTGCCTGTATAGGGTTGCCATGGTTCCAAAATTTGTTGGTTAAGCTGACTTTTATTTTGAGGTTTACTTTTAGTTCCAATTGGATTCGGTTTTAGTTTAAATTAATTTCTATAAAAGTTGCAGTTCAGTGTCAGTTCCAAATATTTCCCTTTTCATTTCTGCGTACCAAAAAATTTTCCTTTTTTATACAATTGAAAACTTTTAATAACTAATTAAATTATTAAAAAAATAATCAATTTTCATTGAGCCTGCTTATGGTCATGGATACTATTTTCCTTTTCTGTTTCAATTTAATTCAGTTGTGGTTCCAGTTCCATTTTGTTTCGGTTATAGTGACAGTTCCAATTCGTTTCGTGTATGGTTTCAACTGCAAGCCGTCTTAGTTTCAGTTTAAATTCGTTACAAGTGCGGTATCTATTTGTTTCTCCTAACACTTCACTTCCTATTTGTTTCGATTATCATTTCAGTTGGTTTCAGTTTCAAGTCGTTTCGCGTAAAGTTACAATTTGTTTTGATTTCCTATTAATTTCGGTTGCTACGCCAGTGCCAAATCGGTTCGATTTCAGCTCTTATTCATTTCGTTTCGGTTTCATTTCTTATTCGTTCTGATTTCAGTCCCTATTCTTTTCGGTTATGCGCTTGTCCCTTGTTGGGAGGAGTGCAAACTTTGGAAAGTATTAAGGGTATTTACTTAAGAAGAGTATGAGTTACTTAATTTCAGAAATAATATTTTAACCCTTTGAAACCTTGCTGTATAACATCCGACTTACCTATTAAATGTACAGCAACTGCCGGTGGCATCACAAAAATCCCCACCAAAAGATCCGCCACAGCCAAACTCATGACAAAACAGTTTGTAACAGTTTTCAAGCGACGCGTCGTTATAACAGCCAATATGACCAACATGTTACCAATGAATGTTACCACAATGAGAGCGCTAAAGACAGCAATTAGACAAATCCCTTGCCAAGACAACATCAAGTCATAAAAACGCGCCCATTCCTCATCCGCATCACTGACATTTGTAATATTCGTGGTCACATTTGTTGGAATGTTGCTAATGTCGGCTGATGATAATGATACACCACCACTACTATTGTTGTTGCTACTACTGTCATTGACATTCGATGTCAGGAATATTATCGTACGATTGATGACTTCCACATCGGCTGACTCGCCATAAATGTGTAGTGGTGTGAGTGTATTAGTGGATTCGGTATGTGTCAAAGCCATGGCACCTAAAGATAAATTGTGTGGTTGGCTTGTTGAAACATTATTGCCATATTTATATAGAATATTGTTGTTTTTGTAGTTGGCACTGTAATATAAGGCATATGGCATATTTGAAATTGTTTCTGCATTGAATGCTGCATTTTGACTTTGTTGCTTTTTTCTTAAGTTTTCTATGAGTTTTTGTAACGCCTCGGTGGCCTTACCATTTTTACTTTCGTTCGATATCGTCCATATGTTCGGGTATACAAATACGACGTCGCCGAAATTTATACCTGAAGCTCGAACTGTCATTCTTGGGTATCATTGATGCGAATTTGAAGTTGCCACTTTTGGATTCTCAAATATTTATTCTTTTGCATTATGAATTTGAAAATTGGCGCTGAAAGAAAAAGAGAAAAAAATTTGATATTTGATTGATTGTTGGTAAAGTTGAATTAGTGTTCCGAGCGCTTAGTGGACGATCACTCTGTTTCAAAATATTTTCCAAAAATACCTTATCTCAGAATTTATTTGAAGAACTCCTTCCATGAGCAAGATTTTCGAAAAGGCCCTATCTGATTGAAAATTAAACTCATTTTCAGCTGAGATAGTTTTTTTTTAATTCTGATATAAGGTGTTCTTCAAAAATTCTTTGAAATAGGGTGATTCTCCACTCAGCAAGTCGATTATTATTAATACCATTACTATTAATCTCTACATATAATAAATTGTAAAAGGTTTATGTCTGTACATTGCATATATTTATGAAAAATCGATAGGAGGGACCATTATTAAGCCAATCGAAACCAAATCAACAATTTTTAGAATTTTTGTCTGTCTGTCTGTACGTTTGGTCGCGCATCACTCAAAAACAGCTTAATGGAATTGAACGAAACTTTTACCATTGAATTACTAGACGTTTAACTTAAAATTTAAGATATTATTTCGGAGATATCGACCGATATGTGGACCAAGCTCACCAAAAATGTGTTATTATGGGTATCAAACAAAATGTGACAATGAGTTCTGCAATTAGCGATGTAATTAAGTTCCATATCTTATCTGTTGTGGGATATAATGATAAAAATCGGACTATGCATATTATTAGTTCTGAGACGCAACGAAGCGTGCCGGGTTTACTAGTAGTTTCCATTATTAGTTAGTTTTCTGATTGAAGCTGTGTCTACTCCCCAAGAGGTGTGTTTGCAAGCGTTGTCTTTATTGGAGCATGCCGCTCGATACATACACGTTTAAATATCTCTCAATGTCGTGATAACGTTATGCGTTAGGCTCCGTTCCCACTGTATGAAAACCGATTCCTACGAAAAGCACTGGAAAGACTCTGTTTGGAACTCTTTTTTCCACGGACGACCAAAGCAAACGTTTAAGTACTGTAATTTAAGAGTATTTAGGTAGAAATATTTAAAATTTCTTCAAGAGTGAGCTGGTTAATGTCCTTGTTCATGAACAATGGTCTCCCTCTGATAGAAAATGGGATGGATGACCCTTGCGATATCTATTACAGTGGCCGAACAAAGAAGGTACGAAACTGAAGCAGCGATATTAGATTTGTAGTGGAAAGATACTGTGCATACTAGTACTGTCGTGCACGGTCATGAAAAATCGATCTCCTCGATCCTCTGCAAAAACTTTGTATGGGCCAAGCGTTCCATCTATCACAAGCTACAAAATATATATGGTAGTTGCCCCTGCCTTGGCATCAAAATCGTGTCATGCCACTTCGACCATGGAAGCAGTATTTGCTACTACAGTCAAACATTTAAATATGATTATGTGTAGTACTTGATTCCAGCTTAAAAGAATCAACCATGTCACTTGGCGAAAGAAAATTGAGAATTAGCACAGGAAACAGACAACACAAGCGGGTAAGGCTACTATCGGCGATGAAACGGCTTCTTTTGATATTTCGAATTCGCGTAAATTTTCGCTACGAAAATGAAACAAGAATTCAAGCAAAAGAATATTTTCTGACAATCAAAAAATCTACTTCGACTTATAACCACCCCACTTTTGTATATTTGTAACAAAACGGCGTTAGTAATTTTTTCATTTTTGCTGCTCATTCCAAGTATTAAACACTCGAGCTACGCACAAGTGCTGTGAGCAAATCAGCCGACAACTTCATTGTTGGTTCTTAAGCTCACTGTGCTGTGCTGCACAAATGGCGTCATTGGAGTGGCATTAATTCCACTTCCATCTTTGCCGTCAACTTACTCTTAACAACTCGTAATTAGTTAACCTTTTCAGTTAAACAGAAACTATTTCAAAAGTGCGCGGCAAAGACTCAACTCAGTATGTACCAGAATTAATTTGTAAAATGGACTCATTTCAATTGCCGCGCTCGTCATTCACATGTAAGCAGGCGTTTATTTTTTCTCTCTCAGACGCAGAAGTAATTTTATTTTAGGATGTGTATAAATTACTGGCACAAAGATTGACGAAACTTGTCCTGCATTTCATAGAAAATAACTGAAGTAGCACAAAATAATCGTCAATGAATGGCGCGCTAAACGTGATCCAAGTGTTACCCTGTAGGAAAAATGTCTAATTCTAAACGGGGGTGCTGTCAGTGGATAAGGAAACAATACTAGCTCGTTTTCAATCTCATTTTAATAACTGGTGATTCATAGCAAACCTTATGAGTCATAAATGAGTCAGAAAGGAGTCCCAAATTGGAGCATTTATGCTCTTTATGAGCTCATTAATGAGTGCAAAATGAGGGTATTTCGCTCTTGAGCTTGAATAGGAGACGTATATGATAACTTTTTGCCTCATAGTCGCACATATTGAACTCCAAAACGACTCATATACGAAGCTTTTCAGAGTGATTTATGTTCCTTACAATCTGCTCTTTTTGGGCCCTTAAAAGATAATTTTTGGAACCGAACTTCAGGCTTGTGGATTGGCAAGTGTTGTTTTAGGCTATGTTTAGCGAAATTTATTAAGAGGTATTTGGGAGAAAACATGCGCATTCTACATATGTATATTTTCCATGTGTTAACAAAAAAACAAAAACTACACTGCTAATATTATATTTCCAATAATTAAAAAAACCACTAATACATTGGTACTGTATATCGATACAGTCACAATTTTATGAAACACACTTTTCCGTTGCTGATGTTTTGAGATGGCGTCCACGAAAATGTATATTAATATGTCAGAAACAGTAAGAGAAATGTTAGAAAAGTTTTTATGGGAAACAATTTTTTTTTTTTTTTTTCAAAAACAATATGAATATCTTCTCCAAAATTGCTTTGTTAAATAAACATTCTCCGTATAAGGTTTATAATTTTCAACACATTAGAGTCATGAGGCCGCCGTGGTGTGAAGGTAGTGTTGCCGGCCTACCACACCGAAGGTCCATGGTTCGAGCCCTGGTACAGGTAACATCAAAAGTGATTTGAAAAAAGTTTTTCAAAACGGGGTCGCCCCTCGGCAGTGGTTTGGCAAACTCTCCGAGTGTATTTCTGCCATGACAGGCTTCTCAGCAAAAATTCGTCTCCTTTGTATTTAGATGCCGTTCGGAGTCGGCAAAAAACTGCAGGTCCCACCAATTTGTAGCGAAAATCGGCACACCACAAATTGGAAGAGAAGCTTGGCGCAAAAATCTCTTAGGAGGTTTATGATGATATACCTGTTGTATATCGCGCCATAGAGAGAGAGTCATGAGGCTCATATTTCGGACTCGTGAATTATGAACACTCCGAGAATGTTTAGGGGTTTGACTTCTATTTTCGTAATAATCATCACTGAGATATCAAACAAAAAAATAAAAACTTAAATTTAAATAATAAAATAACTAAAAAATACCATTATGGTTTAAAACTGAACCTCTCCGAACAAAACTACTCCCTTTTTACACACTTTTTTGGTTCGCGCCATTCACTCTCTACCCACAGTTTTACCCATTTTTGGTGGGCAGAGTTTTTACAAAAACACGTGTAAGAGTATGTGTGCTGTACAGATACATATATACTAGGGCTACTACGGCGCTTTGCTACCGATCCCACCACGTCGAAACTTCCGTTTGATTTAGACTTTTGTTTCCAAATGTTCGTAATTGAAGTTATATAACGAAATCGAAATTTTTGACAGTTATGAGGTGAATACAGTTTAAAGCTCTCGCAAATAAGTATTCGATTTTCAACACATGAAAGATATCTCATTTTTACCACTGTTATAATCAAACATATAGGGGGCATCAAACAGTAGAAATAACATTCGTCAAAGGGCTGCAAAGTAGCCTAACATGAAAATCTTGACAGTGAGTTTAGTTTCAGGTTCTAACAAATGCTTACTAAAAAAATACTCACCACATTAAAGATATCTCACCACAGTGCTGTAATTTGATGCAAAACTTCAATCTAAAAATTTTGACAGAATAATGGTTAGTTGATGAATTAATTGAAATGAAACGTTTTCTAAGCCAGTTAGGCGTATTTCATTTTTTAACTTGAAAAGTCATGTGCAAGGGCTTGAATCAGTTCTCCAAAAAACTGTTACTGTGTTTGCCATCTGTGCTAAAGTTCATGTTCAATGTGCTACTTATTCCACATCAAAGGACAAATTTTCATTTTGTTTTCGGATTTGTTTAGGTTGGAAACAGAATAATAAATATTAAAATTATCATATTCCTGGAAAGGATTGCCAAAACTTTATATTGATAATTTTTACGGTTTTGGACTTATTGTTGTCGGGAATAGTATAATTAATATAATTTGATATCCATTAAAAAGTTTGCCAGATGCTTACAAATTCTTCTTGCATGTGTTAGTTGAACTATTTATATTTCAAAAGCAGCTACACAAATTTTGATACATATTTTTGGATTTGTTTTCAGTGGCAATTGGTTAATAAGTATTCAAAAATTCCATTTTTACCCTATGGATTCATTCATTTTAAAATTTGAGAACTTATGTGAGTTTAACATGTGAAAAATAGTACATTGATTTTGTAAAAAGGGTTGCCATTAGTAAAAAAATTATTTAAGTGGCTAATTTGATTTCAAATTTAAAGTATCATATGAAAGCGCTGGGCCTGTAGATGGAAAATAACATTTAATTTTTTGAAAACGGTTACCACCTGAAGTACGTTTTACAAGTGTTAGTTATTAAATTTATAAGAAGTATGTTTTGACAAATTTCGAGTAGTTTAGGTTTTTTTACTCGTTTAAATTGGAAACAACATAATAAGTATTAAAATATATCATTACAAAAGGGTTGCCAACTGCTCAAAAATTAACTTTTTGTTATTTACCTGTGAAAATTTTAATTTTTTTGGTGGCTGTAATTTGTTTTTAAAATTTAAAGTATTTATGAACGCCCATAAATAGGAAAATACACAAAATAAGTATAAAAAGGGTTGCCATCTGTGCGAAAATATATTTTCACTTGCAAAGTTAGTTAGATTTTTAAATATAGGGTATCAATAAAAAGCGCAAGCACGTAGTTGCAAAATAACATATAGCTTTTGTAAAAAGGCTTGACACCTTTTCAACACTTTATTCTTAATTTAAAATTTGGTTATATAGTTTATGATCTCTAAGGGCCGTTTTCTCAAGTAAACTTTAAAATTTATCTGCCCGATAAAAATATTTTTGGTATAGAAAATTTTTGTTTACTAGACAGATAAATTTTAAAGTTTACTTGAGAAAACGGGTCTAAATATAATAAAATTCTAAAATTCTATTCAAGAAAACTCGATAGGAGGGATCAGCCAGTAAAAGCCAAATCAAAAATTTTGAGAATTTTTGTCTGTCTGTCTGTATATTCGGTCGCGCATCACTCAAAAAGTGCTGAGTAGAATTGAATGAAACTATTATGTTACATTAGTAGATGTTTCTTTTTAAGTTTAAAATATCATTTGTTCCGATAGCTCTACCAGTTTCGGAGATATCTACCGATATGTGGACCAAAGTGACCGAAAATGTGTTTAGTACAACATGAGTTTCATAGAAAAGGTGATAATGAGTGCTGCAATAAGTGATGTAATGTCTTATCTGGTATGGAATACGAGTATAATGACTAAAGTCGGACTCAGTCCATTAAAAGTTCTGAGACGCGTTTACTAGCAACTAGCAACGAATAAAAAAAAACGCAATTAATTGAAAATTATTTTCTGTATAATAAAATAATTGTTTAAGAAAAAAAAACCCACGTGTTTCCCCAAGTTTTTTTTCATATTATTTTATTCGTCAATCTTCTTGCACCTCATTCCATACAAATGTTACTTTTGTAGCCTGTTTTAACTTCCGGATTCGGCTCCGTTTACGATACCGCTAGAACAAGTCTAAACAATTTGATTCCGATTCGTGTAAACTCACTTACTAATATACCTCTAACATGCACACACACACAGACACATACTCATCCATAGAGCATATTCAAATGAGGCAAGTCTTTTGTTTTCTCCCGCAACAAAGCGCTTCGGATGTCGGTTTTAGCTCCCTCTCGTTTAGCGGTTTCCTAGTTTCAACGTCGTAACATTGTAGCATTTGCGGCGTTGTACGGAGAGTATAACTGTGCATTGGCTATTTTGTTTGCTGCTGTTAAGCGTTACTAAGGCTTAGAATTACTATGCTAATAGCCTTAATTGCACGCCCGCTGGCTATGAAGTGGAAGAGTTGTGCTATTGCCTATCAAAGGATTACTTCCTCATGCATCTCATTCCCTACAAATATCCGTCTATATACATTCATGCATACAAATTAGCTTACAAGCATTATGCTGCAGGAGAAGAAAATGTGTAGCAAGCGTCATTTGCAGACTTTATGGGGCATTTATGGCGCCTTAACAACTTCAGTAAATAATAGGTTTAAGCGGGCAAGAAAGACAAGGAAGTACTTAAGGTTTGTTTAAATTATACTTCGCCTGTTTCAACTCGTTTGCCTTCGTCCAATTTGTAGTCGAGTTTTAGCCAGCCACAAGACTTGGTACTTAGGTGCTTATAACTTTTGGCATTCATTATTTAATAATGTGAAGCAGGACATTTTTTTGAATTGTTCAAATACTGAGAGGAAAGTTTTCTGAAGCATGTATCAACTCTTATAAACATTCATAGCCCACCGAGCTAGCTCACTCTAGCTAATGAAAGTTATTTTAAGTGGACTGACAAATGCTTAAAGTTTGCTCTAGAATGAGTTTAGCGTTGAGGTTCAAAACTTGCTTAACTCTACAGGCTTAATATATCTGACTTCCGAGGGTCTTATAAATGTATTATCCCATAGGGTGTTGAACCATATTAGGTGATATCCGCTATTAGTTATACCCTGCATGGTGCATGCAGATACACCCGGTCATCCCGGGAGACGCATAGTAACAACATGGGTGGTGGTGTTTGCAGAGATTCCCACCCTCACTTCACGGATTATTTTGAATCCGTCCGTGAACACTGGAACTTCAAATTTCCAAGAAAAATTCCCCCCCTTTCCAAGTCTTTCTAGAAGAGGACGGAACCTTAAGACTGTCCTGTGACAAATGTAGTTCATTTTACTTATAATATAGTTCCAACTACTGATATCTAACTGCACCCTGGGATGCCGGGTCTTTTAGGTGCAGTCTAATCGCCATTATTATCGCACCACAACCCGCTAACTGAACTTTTTCCAGCATATTTTTCACGTTTGGTCAACTAAATGCCTTGCACATCCACGCTCTGAGATCACGGCTTAGACGCCATTTTTAATTTATAACTCTCTTGTGTAGGCTTCCAGTGGAAACTAGCTGGCAATCTATATACTTTAACCGATTAGACGCATAATACAGCCGACTGAAGGCCGAAGCTACAAAGAAGCTCCGGCAGAGAACATTTTCCTACCGACATCAATTTGAGCCTGCGAGAGAGGGGGGGGTTCGACTACGTTAGGCAAAACAGATGACTTGGGACGCTTTGGTGCATCCAACTGGCCTTAGTAGTAGCTAAGGCAAGGCGTTATTATGAAATGAAAGCCTCTATTTCCATCGAGAAAATCGGTTGGCATGATCTTGGCTCTCTAGCTTAGTAAAGAGAAAACATAGTTATGTACCTACATACAAGTATATACTCCTGGCTAATTAATTTTTTTCGAGGATATGGCATTGCATCCTACGTTTTTGCAAGCTTTACGAAAAAAAATGATAACTTTAAATTCTCGTATGTATCATTTTTGGAATAGTGTGTTACATTAGACTGTACCAAATAAAATATTTTGTTTTTTTAGAAAATTATATTGCCATTATTTTTCATAATAGTTATTGATTTGTTTGCTGGCTTGAGGTCAATTTAAAGTATTAGTTGTTGCTATGTATTTTGGTTAGCTAACATTAGCAGTATTCATTGTAAATTGCGCGGGGCTTCAAACAAATCAATAACTACAATCAAGCAAATCAAAAAATTTTCTTCGAGTTTGCAATTTCAGAGGAACCTACCTTTAAACATTGGCATGGTTTTCTGATTTTCAGGTTTTTGTTATGTTAATTTTTCAAAAACACTAGCATCAGTGTAAAAAGAAGATAAACACAAAGCCTTAAAATCATACAATTTCTTAAAAACGGATTTCAAAAATATTTTTATAAAGTTCCCTTTCAAATTTTATTTGCATTGAATTCGAAGAAAAATTTTATTTCATTTATTTTTTGTTGACCCAAATTTTGTTTCATGAAATAAATTTATATTTTCTATCGTACATCATATAGAAACTGTACTTTAACAAAGTTGTAACTAAAATATCGCTGGAAGGGGAGGGTGATTCCGAGCATCGAACAGCCGATCACGGTTTACGATTCAGCATTCAATGCCGTTTACTACAAGGTGGCGCAAAAGTAAGCTTCCGATGTTCAGCATATCGGTTGTGGCACGTGCAGTGTGTGCTGTTGCACCGTCTTGTTGGAACCACATGTTTTCCAATCCCAATTCATCAAGTTGCGGCAAAAAGAACTCGTTGATCATTGCTCTGTAGCGCTCACCATTCACAGTAACCGTTTGGCCCCGACCGATTATTGGTCAAATAAATAGTCAGCAATATACCGCGTTCTGGAGCAGTGTAGCGTAACATTGTTTATTAACGTGTATTTCGCATGTGTTTACTACACAAATGTCAAAACAGAACTGACTTTAGGGGCCAATCGCAAAATTTAAAGCATTTTCTGATAGGAGGATGACTTTTGCGCCACCCTGTACTTTCGTATTCGTAATTAAAAACTTGAGATCAGAAAACCATATCAATGTGTAAACCTAGATTGTAGAAATTGTATTCAAACATTTTTTGAGGAAATCAAGTTTTCAGCAGCTTAATTTAATTCCTTCAATAGTTTGACAGTTTTCAAAAAAAATAAAAAATAAAATCCGTGCTAAAAAAATTTAAGCTAGCGACAAAAGGAACACTAAAAATAAATTGCATTAATGTCTGTAACTTATATCTTTTTTCGCTAATCTAAAAGATAAAACCAAAAAAATTTCAAACAACGCAACATTTTTTTGGTTGAGTCTAATATACATTTGTGTATTTATTACTATCAATTAGAGCGACTACAAGCACCATCTGTTTACTTGGGTACTTAATAGCTACTTCTATATTCATATACGAGTATGTGTAAAGTGTATGTCTCCGTACAAAATTACCCACTTATTTGGCACATGCGACTCACTGTTTATCCAGTTTATTACCCCTCGGCAGGGGTTGTTCGTCTGTGTTTTTACATGTGTTTTGTGCTTAGTGCAATTTGTTTAGCATTAATTAGAAAAGCGTACACTTAACGCGTTTGTAATTGCTCACCTAACTGGGCAATCGTCTAATTGCATTTTGAAAATCTCTTGAATTTTTAGAACTTTAATGCAAGTTGTTGCACGAAAAGGGAGCAATTCGTGACTGTCAAAACAATGGTAAAAAGTGCATCTAATGCAGGAAGTAATATTTAGTATTACTTTTCCAATTTAGTAAATATAACTTGTTTGGTCAAAATCAAACCTGTTAAATTTGATTAGTAATTAGTAATCAATTAATTA
Source organism: Merzomyia westermanni (assembly GCA_949987695.1). Lineage (NCBI taxonomy): Eukaryota > Metazoa > Arthropoda > Insecta > Diptera > Tephritidae > Merzomyia > Merzomyia westermanni. Next base: position 17,043,888 of record OX465288.1, on the reverse strand, counting down.
GACGGCTTTTTTAATTGGTAATGATTAGTTTAATTGTTTTTCAGGCGAAGGCAATTATTAATTGATTACGATTACCAAAAATCAAAAAAAAAAAATCCAAAATTATGAAAAAAAGTCATGTGGATTACTTTTGAAAATATAATTTTTTTTCTTTTTTGATTATTTTGAATTTTTTCAGTTTTGGTGATAGTATATTTATGTGCTCTACAACTATACTGAAAAAATAAAAATTAATAAAAAAAAAATATAAAAAAAATCAAAAGTAATCAAAACAACTTTTTTTTTGATTATTTTCAATTATTTTTGATTTTTTTTAATAATCGTAAATAAGCATGATCTTTTTGATAAATTTTTTACTTAATTGAAAAATAATCATTGAAATAAAAATTGAAAGTAATTGTTAATCAAGCATTAAATGTATTCTCAAGAAAAGTAATCATTATTTAATAGGTCTGATTAAAATAGAGCTCATGAATACATAGAAAAACTACTTGTATTTGTTTAAAATTTTGTGTTTTTTCTTTCTTTTCTTTTCTTTACTCATTCGTGGATCCGAACAGTTTTTCTGGTACAAATTGCGTTTCTTTTCTGCTCTTATGGTTGGTATTTGTTATAATTTGATCCCGCTTTTAGGACTTACCGCAAAACGGATTCCGCGACCCCCCACATAAAACAACACTCCAATGTAACCCAACAAAAAAGACTCGGATACGAGAAACCTTTTTTCCTCGAAAACCGTTTAAATGGTTAAGCGCCATTTGAGTAAGTAAATTAGGGCCTTCAAAAACTTCTCTGGACCTTTATCTAGAACTCATGAAAGGTGTTGAAACTTGATAAAATGGCTCCTGGTGTTTAGAATTTGAAGCATTTATAACATGCTAGTAAATATATGATGAATGAATTGATTAATTACTAAATTGTGTGATTTTCATGATTAATTAAAATATAGCCAGTGGGAAAATTAATCCTTTTGATCAATCGATAATTTTAATCTTCACTTTGATTATGTTCCAGGTTAATTGCTATTCTCTATCATGCATTTAGTAATTTATTTTGACATATTTTTGTAAGTTTAACGAGTTAAAGACCAGTTGATAATAGTTCTTAGTGATTTATTATTATTTTTGATTAGAGGAAAAATTTAAAGCAACAAACATATACAGGCTATAGTTATAGTACTATTTCGAAAACAGTTCGATTTCTCGTCAGACTAATTTGTATAGTTTTGAAAAATAAAAATCAAATTTTACCTCTCACCTTTTGAATTTTCGACGGGACTTTGTTTGACAAGATGTGGCAAATCTTGTGGACTAAGAGCTTTGGAAAACAATGCAATAGTGGTGCTCATAAACTAATTATGTCAATCCTGGGACCCTGAGCCTTTGAGGGTCGGCCATGTTTTTTTAGTTGCCCAAAATATCGGAACTTTCGAGATTAAAATATGTTACCAAGAGCTAAAACCTTTTAATTTAAATATGACAATTATCAATATTTTCCTATTGATGTGCAATATTTTTGACAATTCTTACTTTCCTTGTTGGTTCTGTTATCTTAAGACATGAGCCTTTATGCCAACTAAAACTGTGCGTTCACCGCAACCACTACCGAAATTTTTCTATTTAATTATTAAATGCTCCATTTTATTAAATTGAAGAGAACCAAATACTGTAACAATAACTCTTTCTTGTTAAATTTGAATAAAAATATAGAACAGTCAACAAATAATTAAAAAAAAAACCTATTCTGAACTCCACTAAAGTGCATTTTTCTCACGTCAATATTAATTTATCGGCTTGATAAAAACAAACAGGTCCTTCAAAGGTCACTGAGCCCAGAAGTCATAGCATTGATAGTTATTTAACTGATTCTAGCCAATGGAGCAATGATGTGGTGGAAGGCTGTCAAGGAAAGTTCAGGGAATTCACATTCTACGGAGCCTCTAAGCGTGGTATGCAATATGTAGGCGATCTCTCTATCAAACGGCTTCCCAGGGTGCACTTAGGACTGTCGAGCTGGGACTACGGAAAGAGAGCACTTACAGGCACAGCTGACTTCTACATTAACACGGAAACTGATTCCATCTACCACAGAAAAGTCTGCGATACAAACTTTAAATGTCTTTATAGAAATGACTGGAAAAGTGGGGAGTCACTCCGAAATTCGGTACCTCAATTTTCATGGACGGATCCAAAATGGCCTCGCAGCTATGTCCTTATCGTCATATAATGCGATGGAAATCTTGTCTGACAACCAGGGGGCCCTTCGTGCTCTCGAGTCAGTAGCGATAATTTCGGGCCTACAGAGAGTGGACCATGAACCAGGAGAGTCGATGGTTTCTTAATGAGCTGGCTATTAATGTAATGGCTCTGGATGTCACTGGAGCTCAATTGCGTAACAAAACGAAATTTCCTTAAAAGCGTTTTATGTGTACATACATATATTACTTTTGATAATTTTTTTATATAAATAAAGTTTTGTCACTTTACTTGACAATTTTTTCCATGAAAGCTTTGCACCCTATATGGTGAATTAGAAAAGCTTTACTTTTGTCATTCTTGGTTGTGCATTAGAGCGTATCACCAAAAAAAAGTCGGCCGTGCCTCCCCTCATATGAAGTGTTTTTGAAAAACATTAAAAAAAATTTTTTTTTTCTGGCAACGCTAGATGTCGCCCAATTAAATTTTTCTTCATATCTTTGGTATTTGTTGTCGGATTTTAAAGCGTGACACATCAATTTTTTTGTCTCAAAGAGGAGGTTTTTCTCAAGAAAGTTAATTGAGCTCATGCGTTTCGTTGTGGTACTTACCCACCATATCATAAAATCATAAATCTTTTGCGAAAAAAATATTTCGATTCAATCAGTAGAACCAGAAATATAACACAATTTATTTTTAGTCTAAAGCCATACAAGAGAAGTAAATTTTATTTATTTTCCTCGCCCGCGAAACAGTTAGTGAATTGTTTGTTTTGTAACGGAAATTTTAGTCCATAAAATTTCTGCTGGCTCTCGAGCTTAGATAAAATGTGGCCCATGCGTCGTTACGGTCTTCATAAAGAAAAATGTATAAAGAAAATAAGGCATCTAAGGTAGGGTTTTCTACAAAAACAAAATTTGTTTTATTTCGAGTTCTACTGAATTAATTGAAGTACTTTTTTCGCAAAAGATTTACGATTTTTTACGGTCTTTAATTTGCTGTTATTAGATTGGTACATTAGGGTGAGATATGGTGGGTAGGTACCACAACGGAGCGCCTGAGATCAGTGAGCTTTTTTTTAGGAAAAACCAACTCCTTTAGGCAAAGAAATTGGTGTATCACACTTTAAAATCCGACAATAAATGCCGAAGATATGAAGAAAAATGCAATGGGCGACATCTAGGGTTGCCAGAAAAAATTTTTTTTTCAAAAACACTTCATATGAGGGGAGGTACGGCCACCTTTTTTTTTTTTTTTGCCTGTAAGGCGAGACGCTCTATTGTGCATACTTATAACAATTTGGAGTGACTAAATTGTGTCTATTGAACCATGACAATTGTCAGGTATAAAAAATTATGAATAGGGCTGTAAAAATCCAATTATTCGCTACATACTACAAGGTCAGTTAGTTGCCCAAACGATTTCTTCACTTCTTTCAACCTAAACTGTTGGAAAAAGCGCATACCCCAATCCCGGGATGGTGTTGTTTCGAAACCGCCCTGTACTCATATAAATATTCGGGAAAAGGAATCGATTCCGAAAAAGAATCTACGGAAAGTACTCGATAACTACTATGATCGTACTCTTTCAAAGACTTTTACAACGAATCCTTAACATATAAATACTTCAAGTTATGAAAAACGCATTTATTTCTAAAAACCAAATTTTGTGGTTGAAAAGAAATCACCATAAGACGATGACTTAAAATACGGAGCAGAGGAACGATAAATTAAAATTGGAAATTGTTCTCTCCGGAAAATAGAAATACCGACTAAATGGTTCTGGCAAAAACTTTGAACAAGTGGCAGCAAATGAAACACCTCTTTACTTGCAGCAAGTGAGCTGCGAAAAACGCCATGTTAACTTTGCTGCAAAATTTCTGTTACATAGTGTAGTAATAATGTGTTTTCCATTTTGCAACAGCCCTATTCCCATTTTGTTATACTTCAATAGACATAATTTTGTCACTCCAAATTGTTATAGGTATGGACAGCCAACAGTGACAATCGGAAAGCTGTTTTGTTTACCATACAAAAAGTAAAAAGCTTTCAAAGAAAATAAATTGTGAGAAATATTCAAAATTTTTTTATTTATAAAAAATGTAAGATGTACATACATAATTATTATGAAATGTTGGTTGGATGGTTGGTCAGTGTGGCGAGTTCCTGTGACCCCAAAATTGCAGCTGCATCAGAACAGATAGTATGACGACTCAGCGTCCTTAATTGTAGGGGGTCACCGGTACAGTATACAGGACTGCAAGCAACTTTTATAAGGCTAGTTAACACAATGCTCACGAATGCTGTCCCTGATAAGTCCCAACAGTGCAATGATATCCTCCGCTTCTGAGACATCAAGACATCAATTATAGGACATTGCGTTTTCCAGTATTTAACGATATCTCGGGACCCATATTAAAGAAACAATGTATTGGATTTCGCGTTTCTTGGTCCAGTCTCTGCACTGGAAAATCATATCAACGTTAGATAAGATTCCTATTCTTTTGCCGACTGAGTCCGCATATAATAATCATATTCATGCCTCCTGAATAGTGTAGATATTGGATTTAAATACACTCCACGAGCCCAGGTGATGCTTGGATCAGAGCATGGAAGGATGTGGTGCAAATATTTCTGCGAATACTTCATATGCCATTTTAAATCTGTGAGTGAATTCCCCATCTTTTCAATCCTTCCTCGAAGGTTTAAATAATGTCCTGGAACAAATATAGATTCTTCTTATTTTAATAAAGCTAACGTTCAGTAGAATACTACTCGTGTGTGATTTTTTTCAGGAGCCTAAACTCTCGACTTCTAAGTGGGCCCTCAAATGTTGTTTCTTTGATGAATATAGTATACGTAAAGCATGATCTAATTGCAACACAGACAGCTTGCCGAACGTTCCCTAGCATATTCACTATGTACTTTACCGCGAATGTCTTCCCCCGCACCCGTGCTTCATAGGCTAGAACTGGGCGACTAACTTCTTTGCACGCCTCCCCCACTTTTTACTCAGCATTCTTTTGTTGGCATACTGACTCTGCCTTCATATTAACCTGTCCGTTCGACTTATGTTCTATAAAGATTAATTTCATTTCAGAGCGGGGCAACTTTTGGCCATCGCAGGGAGTCTGTTTCTTGTTGCCCATGCACTAAGCAACCTAAATAAACTATGTGGGGTCCCACTGATCACGTCGATGACGATTATAATAGTTAACGAAATAATCTGTCTATGATAAAGAGCCAGAGCAGTGGTTAGATGACACAATCATTCCATAGATGAACCGTGGTCTCACTAGCTCCACAACTTTGGATTACCTTTCTAAAACAGAATCGACTCTATCCAGTTTATATCATGGTCTTCAAAAAAAGGTATACAGCTCACCTTCTTATGCTTCCAGAGGCTCGCATAAATCCTGAATCTTTCGTGAACAAATATCGTTCAGCATTGTTACATACTTAGTCGACCATAACAAAAATAGTGACAATTGATATGGAAAAAGCTTTCGAATTTTTCCAAGCATATCTAAACATATCTGTTGTCACAATAGTCATTGAGTTGTATTTTACTATTGTTGAAGTATAGCGCTGTAAATTCCCTTTTCAATTTGTTTGCACCGCATATTTCTTAGTAAGAAATAAACTTAATAGCACACAAAAATCAACAAATTTACAAACCAACAACAACTTGAAATCCATTTGTGACTTGGGGTATAAACATAACAGTAAAAGTATTGAAAGTTTTATTGCCACCGAAGTGGTATTTCCCCAATGCATTAAACCAATTTACTAATATTGAATATTGGGTACATTTTTTTCTAGTTTTACACCCATTTAGGTACTTGTCGATTGCATAAAACTCTTAGGTTAAATAAACCTAAATGAACATATGTGGTTTTGCAGTAATTTACTAATGTATAAGGGTTAACACTTGGGATGATTTAGATAGGGAAGTCAGTGATCACATGTGTTAGCTGTCATCTATTGAAACAACGAAGACCAGCTTCCCTAGCGAGAAATATGATTTCCTCCAAACACATAACTATGCTTTCATCAGTAGCGAATACTATAGGTAATTTGGTGTTCTCCTACTATGCCCTGAATCCATCGACCTCTACACTAGCCTGGACTACGTAGAACGAATATTGCCTCTACCGATCTAAATACCATGGGCACTTATATAAACTAGAATCTTGACGAAACCAGATTGAAAAAATAACAGTTCTGATGCGCTTGAATCTGTTGAAATCTTTTTACATGGTCAGCCCTATAACGGTTCTACAGCAAATCAAAGGAAGACAGCTCCCCTCGAGCGCATACAAGGTGGGCCGCAAAGTGAATGAGAGAACTTCAATTGAATTTAAAACCTCTATTTACGATACGCAATGTCCAAAATCTCCTAGGCGGTTAAGGGCCACTAAATTATGATGCTGATGATGACTCAAGAGTTTATGCTTTATATTATGAAACTCCGTTCCACACCAGTCGGACCTGCGATTATAATAAAACTAAATTACAACCTTCTTTTACACTGACGAACTTTGCCTATTTGACCATAATCTGCCTTCAACCTGCATGCAACTGCGTCTGCTATCAAAAAGGCCGCCAGAAATTCTAATGGAGCTTGCAGTGAAACCGCCTTATAGGTAAGTAAGGATAACCACAAAGCTCATGACCACATTTCCTTCAGTACGCATAGGTTGCATTAAGACAAGAACTAGGCGTAAAGACAAGGATCCCCCTGCGGATTAGGAGTTTTGAAAATGCCTGAGGTAGGCATACCGGACTGTGCCGGGTTCATATCCGGCAAAGGACTGTCACTTTCGACAACACTCCGCAAAACCTTCGGGGAGTATTGTTTTCGTTACAAACAACAACAAAAAGGCCTAGGAATTATTCTCGCGAATATTTTAAAGATAAACGAGTTTGGAAAAAAGTTCTAACCAATTCGTACTTCAAAAGTACAAAAAAGCGGAGCTGCGTACCACGGCTGTGGAGGCTGATTGCACTGCTGAATATTCTGAGGCTGATTGCACTGCTGAATATTATACCGGTGGACTTAAGCAGTAGCCGGATAGCGGTATGTGCAGTACTGCGATTAAGAATTTTAGCAGGATGGACAGCCCTTGATGTAGGACACTCATCTATCCCCAAAAACTTCCCTAGGTACAGTTCCCACTGCTCTATACCAAATCACTGTTTTGAGAAGAAATATAATATTTCAATTTCGGAAAAAGAATATTGACATTGGGGAGCTCCTGGCAACAATGGATCAATCCAGCTGCTCAGGTGAGACTAAATATAGACTTTCGTCTTCCCGATCACTTTAGTGTCTTTGAGGCAGAAGCGGCCGCTATATAGGAAACTGTAGAAATACTGAAGACAGGGAACATCAGATCTAAAGGCGCTGTGAGCTTTCACATACATATAACTCCAGGAGTGTGGAGGCTGTCACAAGGCTCTGAATAAGATGGCTGAGCAACTCTCGATTCACTTGGTATTGGTGCCTCGACACTGTGGTACAACAGGAAATGAGATAGCAGAGGAGCTTCCTAGAGAAGACGCATACGCTCTGTTTTCACAGTCCTGATAACTTTTAAGTATTCCACTCGCAACCATTTAGCTATTAATGAGGAATATCTTTCTAAACAAGCAAACGACAAATGCAAAAAGTATTAGTAGAAGCAGTCGTGCTATACTGGTGTGGCTAGAGATTATTGCAACTAGATTGAAAAAACTTACTCACACTTAGCACATAAGTTTAGGTAGGTCGGGCATTCCCTTCAATGAGTTTCGTAATGCAGAGACGAAGAGGAGCCTGAAAACAGTAAAGTATCTGTTACTGATATAATGGGGGTCCAAATATATTAACCACCTCTGCGAACTATCTGCAATAAAAATAAAGGACCTGTTACGCTTTGCTGAGTCGACAAGTTGGTCTCGGTAGGTGGTTATTAGATACATGTGGCATTACAACGGAACCTTTCGTGCAGCGCCATGGGTCTGAACCATTGTGGATGGTTCTTAACAGAATAAAATAGAGCGAGATATTGTTGTTTTGTTGTTGTTGTGGTAACGACAAACACACTCCCCGAAGGTTTTAGGAAGTGTTGTCGAATTAACAGTCCTTGGCCGGATTTGAACCAGGTACGCTCCGGTACTCCCTTGCGGTATTGCCAACTGTCATGTCACCCCTCCCTAAGGAAGGATAATATGGGTAATGAGTGGTGAGAGGTATCATATCGGTAGATCAACCATCGAGTTGCACGTCATTACCTTTGTGCATATTAGTCGCTTCTTACGACCGGTATGCCTACCTCGGCCATATTCTAAAACCCTAATCCGCAGGGGCGAGAGCGAGATATTCACAACAGCTTCTTCGTCTCCAGAGCTAACAGCGCATTTGTTACGATCAATGATATCAATATTCAAGATATCACCTGTTGCCTTGTATCAATCCTGGATATGAAAGTCACTCAGAGGTTCTAAACAATACTGACTGAGCATGAAAGCCAAAATCCGTTTGAAGAGCTCATGGACTGCCCTTTACGCGCTATCATAGTTTTCTTCAAATGATATACCCGCTGTAAGGGCTTCATGTGTAGGGTCTTAAGACGAACTATTGGAACGGCAATATTCCTTGAACAAATGTAAGCTGACCTTGGCGACTGTTCTTGAAAACTTATTTCCTCTGTTTGGATTGAAACGATGATTTTACAACAACAAAGTCATAAAATAATTCACCGATAAACCCTATGAAGAACTAAGCGAAGTCACAAACTTGTGCTCAAACAATAAAAATCATTCGAATGTAACCGTCATTGCTTCGCACCGTGAAGGGGACGCATCCGATTCTGTCCTATTGCAAGCCCCTTTTTATTAGACTTGAACAAATGTATACACGGAACGGGTGCACACTTGTGAGGGAAATGCGCGCTTTCGAGTATTTTTAAGTGTGTTCCCCAGGAGTATTTAAATACAGTCAAGTGGAATGTAAGCACTAATACTTACCTATATACTCGTATATGGGATGCATGCAGTATGTTCATTTATTTGTGCGTAGAATTACCAATGAAATTGCTAATTAATTCTGAAGTTTGCAGCTGGCAACGTTTACGGATGCCAACTTATTTGCATTGCACAAAAGGGGTTGCATTTGTAAGGGGGGCGAGTTTAAATAGTTATGTGTTAAAAGTGCTCTCAGCTAAAACCTGCCTCTTTTCTGCTGCCAAACATGTTAAATTAGAAAAATTGTATTGCATTGAACAGAGAAGCGAACGAAATTCAATTCTTAAAAAAGTTATCTACAACATTCAATTATCCAGGCCATGATGTGCTATGGGGCCACTAGGCGTATGCGTAACTTTTCAACCGCTGTGTATTGGGTAGAGTTTTGAATAAACCGGACTTGTTAAATTTGATTAGTAATTAGTAATCAATTAATTGGACGGCTTTTTTAATTGGTAATGATTGTTTTAATTGTTTTTCAAGAAAAGGCAATTATCAATTGATTACGTTTAGAAAAAAAAAATAAAAATTTAAATAAATCAAAAAAAGCAAAAAAAAAACTCCAAAAATAATCCAAAATAACCAAAAAATTTGTTTTGATAACTTTGGATTATTTATGATTTTTTTTGATTGTTTTCAGTAAATATTGTCGTAGAAGCACAAAAATATTCACATCAACCATACTGAAAAAAATAAAAAAAAAATAAAAAACAAGTAAGGACATCGGGTGGAACCGAAAATTGTATACCTAGAGTAGTGATCTATTATGGCAAACCAATTTACGCAGGTCTATTTTAATACTTTTCAGTTCGTATTATAAAGCAAGTTGATTGTTTTCAATAAAAACAATCTGTTATCAGCTTTGGGGAATAAATTAATTTAAATAAAAAATAAAAATGTATGGCGCGATATACAACAGGTATATCATCATAAACCTCCTAAGAGATTTTTGCGCTGAGTTTCCCTACCAATTTGTGGTGTGCCGTTTTGAATTTTTTTCTACAAATTGGCGGGACCTACGGATCATTGCCGACTTCGAAAGGCATCTACAAAGGAGATTAATTTTTGCTGCGAAGCCTTCCATGGCAGAAAGACACTCGGAGAGTTTGCCAAACCACTGCCAAGAGCGACCCCCTTTTTGAAAAACTTTTTTAAATCACTTTTGATGTTACCGAACCTTGGAGCTTCTGTGTGGTAGGCCGGCAACACTACCGCCACACCACGGCGGCTGCCATTAATTTACTTGTATATAAATAGCTTCCCTACCAACAACTGCTAACCACATTTTTTCAAAATACCAATACATGCACATTTTATGTTTGAAAAATTTGCGTTCAAATAGACAGACGGAAAGACAGGCCGACGGACAGACAGACGAACAGTGCTTAATCGACTCAACTCATCGTCCTTATTACTTCAGTTTGCTTATTGCTGAACCCATCTCTTCTTCTTCTCATACTTACATGTTCATGAAAGGTATGAAAATCAAAAAAATTATATAACTTCCCTATTGCATAGGTATATAACTTGCCCCGATATTTTGCTAGTGTTTTAAGAAGCAGCTGGCCAATTTTGATTGAAATATCTAGTTGAAACTACAAGCAATCGTAGTAGAATTTTTATGCTGAAAAGTAGTAGGCGCCAAGCTTACTTCCCCAAAATCCACAAAATTGTTTTTCATTTGAGTTTTGCTCAAAAAGCTTATTATGTGTGCAAGATCTTATTGATACGAGGTTATATTGATACGAGGTCGCATGTTTATAAAAATATCGCATTTTACATTTAAGAAACAAATTTTTCAGAACTATGTTAAACTGGGTGCGGTCGTGTACCGATTTCGCCCATTTTTACAACAAACATTTATCTTTATATGTATAACATTTTCGACAAATATCTTTTCGATAAATCAATTTTTGCCGGAGTTATGGCATAAAAAGTTTTGTGGAATAACTCACTATTAAAAGGCCGGGCCACGCCCATTTTCGAAAGTTTTTATTTTTCGACTTTCTTCGTTCACGGACACTTTGAATGTGAAATCGAAATGATATAAAGCTATTTTACGCAAAGTTATTGCCTATTAAATATATCTATGATCCTTTTTCAAAATCTTTAGTATAAAAGTGGGCGTGGACCTTAACCGACTTCGCCAATTTTTTCCCGGACCATTTCTTGTATACATGGAAATCTGTGTGCTAAATTTCGTTTCGATATCTTGAACGGTTTTTTATTTATGACTAATATTATTTCTAAATATGGCTTAATCAAAAGTGGGCGGTACCAGGCCCATTTTCAAAAATTTCTTGAAAAATTTATTTTCTGCCTTAATGTTCATGTACTCGTATACATCAAATTTTATCTTTAAAAGTGTATTATGTACTGAATAATCACTTTTTTTGTATTTTAGAAAATATTCTATATATAAAAAGTGGGCGTGGCTATCATCCGATTTCGGCCATTTTAAATAGCGCTCAGAAAGTTAACATAACTTGTGCACTACTAGGTATAATAATCAAAAGTAATCAAAACAATATTTTTGACCAGTTTTGATTTTTTTTAATACGAGTAATCGTTAAAAATTATGATTTTTTTTTAATATTTTTTGGAATTAAGTGGAAAATAATCGTTAAAAACTTAAAGTAATTGGTAATCAATCATTTAATGGATTCTCAAGAAAATAATTAATCAAACCGTTAATCGTTACGATTAGTCATCATTATTTAAAAGGGCTGGAATAAATAATCGAATTTTACTGTAATCGATTATTTTTTTAATAAAATTTTGTTAATATATTTGTATAATATTTGTGAATTCTAAAATTTGTATTTGAATATTTCGAATCGAAATTGCTTGTATCGAAAATCTATCCTTATCGTTTCACTTGAATTCATGAGTCGTAATATATTTTTACAAATACACGAATAGGCATTTTTCGAGAAATGAATCGATTTATAATAAAAATCGATAATTATTTAAAAAAAAACTATAATCTCTAAAGAAAAAATAGATTATTAAGTAGATGTGGCACTCGCCGAGAAAAATTGTAATATTATATTTCCCTGTTGGAGAAACTGGACCTCTCGAAATGCGGAAAATTTTCCGGGGGGCGGCATAAATATCTACACTGATGATTCGAACTTAGTTGGAAGAACGGGGGTGGGGTTTTCTCCAAAGACCTATACTTAGATTTATCATTTCGGCTACCACATCACTGCAGTATCTTCCAGACTAGCGACGATGAAATGGAGGAATGCGTAGAACACTTTCTCTGTGGGTGGCCAGTCCTGAGCAGAATTAAATACCGGTGCTTAAAGCCTAACTCTTAGATGACCTTTGTGGTCAGCAAAAATTGATTAAATAATCAAATGTGATCATTACACTCTGCGGTTGGCTCAAGAAAGGGTTTTAAACCAATTGTTGTTATATCACAAGAGTCGTTCTAGCACGACCGAAGTGTGCCGCTTATCGGCACCCTCTCCTACCTACCTTCCACTATACCTTTAGTACCATAACTCAAACAGATTGCCCTTAAGACGAGAAGCTTGTTGTGTTAATAAGTAAAATCGACTAAGAGCCAAGGTCATTTTTTAACAGTACTGATCAAACCAATTTGACTTTTATGCTGTATTCCCCAATTTCTCGCTGTCAAAATTTTCTTTAATCTTAGATTTTTAGAAAACCATTTTTGTGGCAGGCGAAAAATGTTCATTAAATAAATTGATTAATTGTTTTCTTCCGGCTACCACAAGATACTGACACATACACGCGCACATATATTTTCATTTTATACCCAAACTTTGCTAGAATTTATGGCGTTGAAAAATATTTTTCGATTAAGTTTATAACATATTAATGAAAAATTTGTGTAGATCATGCACGTTTATTAGGGTGTTCCTTAGCTGTATTAAGAAAATGTTTACCTCTACGCTAATACAGCCGCAGAAACGAGTATAAACTATATATTTTGTTTGCAATGGCAGACGGTTGAGGTGTGTTGAATATATTTATTTTACAGCATAAATGTATTTATATTAAGGTGATCCTTAAGAACCAAATGAACATTTTTTGGGCCTACCCCTTTAATCAATAATACCACAATCAAAGATATGACATAAGACTTTTGTCGCGATTGAAGACGGTTAAGGTTTGGCGCACTTGAATAAACAGCATCGCTCATCGCTTTTTTGAGAACCACCCCAATATGTATAAATTAGGGTGTGCCAAAATGTGGGTGCATTTTTTCCCTGCCTTTCGCTAAAAATTTGTTAAAGGCCGAGGTCGTCATTTAAATTTTAAGAGTCTTGGCGGGTGAATAAACAGAATTGAATTCAAATTTTATTATTATTTCGATGCAATCAAAGAAAAATATAGATAAAGACAGGCCGAAAACATTTTGTGTTAATTTCAAATGATATAGAAATGAATAAAATATTAATCCAACACGTTCAAATCAAACCAGGGACCGCAACTAATGATTAATTTATTTTTGACCCTTTCTTGAGTTTTTTTTTTTTTAATTGATAAAACTTAAAATGTTATATACCCTAAGCTATACCGATTTTCTATTTAAAAATTTAAACTAAAAGCTCCTAAATTAAAAATAAGTTAATGAAAATTCTTTAATTGAAAGAAAGGGGTGTGTATGAGATGGAAAGACAGGCACGCTTATTTTCATACAAATTTTCCACCTCTATAGTAAAATGTTTAATAAGTTATCTTTAGGAGCATCCCGTTCATAGTTCAAGAGATATAATATGAAAAACAAATGAATCATCATTCTTGAGAAAAAATGAAACTAATCTTTATTTTGGGTCCCTGAATTAAATACAAATCGTCACACTAAATGCCATGGGAACAGTCATCGCCCCTTTTTTCTTGTTTTTTAATATGACAACTTTCATAGTTATTTATAGGGGAGGTGCCACGCCTTTTTTTTTCTATACCACAGTTTCCTTGAGTTGTTAGAAATCAATCTTATATAACTACTTTCGGGATTTTATTGTTATAATATAAATACTTCTATAGATATTTGTATTGAGAAATCCGATTTGTATAGGAAATGCCACGCCCCCTTTTCCCTATTCCACATCTTCCTTGAAATGTTAGAGATTAAGCTCTTATAATTACTTTCCCAGTTTTATTGTTTTAACATAAATACTTCCATAGTTATTAGCATTTAAAATTCCCTATATTTCTATGGGAAGTGCCACGCCTCAAAATCGTAAAACTTTTCTGATATCTTAAAGGCTGATCTTGTTTATTTGCTCACATAATTTCAATTTTCTAGCATGAATCTTGCCAAAGATATGCAGTATCAATAAATTTATAGGCTTAACGATGCCACGCCCCCCAATATATTCAAATAAAAAATATCTATCTCTTTTTTTTTTTAACGCGATACCGAATTTGATTCAAAGCGGTTCAGTAGTTTCGGAGACCATTGCGGACAAAGTTAGATATATGCAGATATAACCTTGAAAAAAAATTTTATAAAACATTAAATTTTGTTTTTATAAACAGAATCTTAAATTTAACTGAAAGGAGAAATAAAGGACAATTTGAAAGTTAGGACTATGAAGAATATTTATGGTGCAGTGGAACTTTTAATAGATTTAATGATGAACCTATCAAAGCCTAAATTACGAGCTCCGCTCTTGCCAGGTTCTTTATTTAGAATTAAAATATTTCGTGTATTTTTAGAGCACCCTAATATACATACAAACATACGTACATATATGTACATCTAAATTCACCTTTTCTGCATATTTAAGATATTCTCATATTTCAACATGACATTAAGTGTTAAGTTATATCGGAAAATATGCCTTTGAAGTAGGCCGCATAACGAGAATTTTTTGTTGTTAAATGGTTTGTAACAAAAATAAAAAAGCCAGATTCCAGTGAAAACTAACATTAATTTCACAGCTGTGTGCACAACAGATCTTTCATGTTTGGTAATTTTTTTTTAAATATTACAACAACCACATACAGTGGAGCACTAAAGCTAGCAGTTCTTTCGCAGATACTTAACTTCTTATCTTCGGAGTGTAATTCGAACGCACACTCCAAACGCGAGCGGTATTTTCATGCTGTTTAGTACTGAAACGCAAACCAAACAAAAATTGTTGGTATAAAAAAGCATATAGTGTTGTTGTTGCAATAATAACAAATTAATAAATTTCACTTACTCCCAAGTAGATCTTTGGCTCGGTAGGGCTGTCCAGAAAAGTTACGCATAGCTGCCTGTAAGCGTGCCTCTGTCGCTGCTTGTAATGTTAAAGTTATTTTAGCTCAAAATATCCAAGAAGGAGGTAATTTGGTTGTGTTTGTGTAATCTTTTTGGTTATACTTATGGAATGAAATACAAAAAAATTAACCAATGTAATATAAAAAAAAAAAAAATAAAATAAAATCAAATAAAATAAAATAAAACAAAATAAAATAAAATAAAATCAAATAAAATTAAATTAAATAAGATAAAATTAAATATAACAAAAGAAAATAAAAAAAAATAAAAGAAAAAATTAAATAAAACAAAATAAAATAAAATAAAATAAAATTATATAAAATAAAATAAAATAAAATAAGATAAAATAAAATAAAATAAAATAAAATAAAATAAACTAAAATTAAATAAAACAAAAGAAATTAAAAAAAATAAAAAAACTAAAATAAAACAAAATAAAATAAAATAAAATAAAATAAAATAAAATAAAATAAAATCAAATAAAATAAAATAAAATAAAATAAAACAAAATAAAATAAAATAAAATAAAATAAAACAAAACAAAACAAAATAAAAAAACATAAAACAAAAAAAAAAATAAAATAAAATAAAATAAAATAAATTAAATTAAATTAAATTAAATTAAATTAAATTAAATTAAATAAAATTAAATTGAATTAAATTAAATAAAATAAAATTAAATTAAATTAAATAAGATAAAATTAAATAGAACAAAAGAAAATAAAAAAAAATAAAATAAAATGATATAAAATAAAAAATTTAAATACTATAAAATAAAGTAAAATTAAAAAAAAAAAAAAATAAAACTAAAAGAAATTAAATTAACATAAAGGAAAGAAAAGGAATGGAAAGGGAAGGGAAGGAAAGGAAAGGAAAGAAAGGAAAATAAAAGAAGCGGAAAGGAAAGGAAAGCAAAGCAAAGGAAAGGAAAGGAAAATAAAGAAAATTAAATTTATGTTTAGGATACACATGGTTACACATCCAACTCCACCAGTACTTGGTACTCACCTTTTTTCTTATGTAAGTAAAGAAGCAAATATGAAGGAAAAGATGATTGGAATAAGTAAGTGTCTAACCGGAAATGATACATTTAGAGGGCCATCGAGAGGAAGGGGGAAGGAAGGAAGAGTCAACCGGACAGCATTAAAAAATTGCTCAACACAAAGATATAACAGCGAGAGTAATATGGAAGTGTATTCAATGCTACATATAATCATAACTTCACAAAAATTCAAAATTCGTTTGTTCATCCTACCCAGCTCACAGTCTCAATCTGTTCAGTGTCGTCTCTTTGGAATGAAATACAGGACAGTACACTATTTTGTAGTTGTTTTAATATGGTCAGCAGCAGTGTACAACGTTAGGAAATCCTCAAAAAAACATGTATCAACTATTGCAAAATTCGAAGCATTCAAACTCTTCACAACACATTTCAAAGAATTACAAAACGCCTAAGAAGAACTAATTGAATTCAGTTTGACCTCAAGAACTTGTGGAGATTAAAGTGGAGTCCTGAAGTGCATGCACCAATGTTTGAGTGACTACAATTTCAGCGTTTTGGCCAAAGTTTTATAACTCTGTTAATGAAAGAAGCACTGTCACTATTGACATTGAAGTAAAAAGTCTATAGAGCTTTTGTAGTTCATTCGCAGGCAGAGGAAACGCATTTTACGCACGATATTTGGATGAGCAACAAGATGATGCAGATAAATTAACCGAATGAAAAATGGTTTCAGTCCTAGTTGATGCAGTGATTGCAGGAATTTCCCGTCTATTTGAAGCTATGAAAATATTTAGTGCAAAATTTGGTTTATTTTGTCAATTCTCAAAGATGGATGAATATGAAGTACAGAATTCTGCTATGCATTTTATGAACGAACACGAATTCGAATTTTCTCAAGAGTTGGAAGAACAGAGAATATATTTTAAGTACATTTAGATACTAAGCTAATTTCCAAACAGCTTTTCTACATTTTATGTTGTCGAATGCAATATTGGAAACGATTTGTCCGAAAGTTTGTATCGCTTTGCGTACACGCTGCATAGTACTTTGGGATGGTTTTCGGATGGTTTTGGGATCATGGGGTCTATCAGCTATTGCGAGGGAACTGCCGATAGGGGAATATAATAGATCTTGAGAGAATTCAATTGATATAATCGGAATTTGACAGTGAATTTCGATAAAGGCGAAAGATATCACAAAACGCTATTACAATTATTCCCCGCAGGCAGTTCCGGCGGAATAGCTGATTGGCCCGCTGGGAATTTTTAAATCACTCCTGAGCTTTTTGGGTAACTTCGGGATTGTTTTCGAAATCGTTTTAGACTCGTGTTAGGGTAACTTCATGACAACTTCAAATCACTCCTGGGCTTGTTTGGGGTTATTTCGTGATTGTTTTCGAGATCATTTCGTGAATTTTTCGAAATCATTTCGAGGTCATTTTGAGATAAGTTTATGACCACTTCGGCACACATGAGCTTTTTTGCGTCATTTCGGCATTGTTTTCGAAATCATTTCCCAACTTTTTCTGGACTTATTCCGCAGAATTTTGGGATTGCTTTATAGATTTTTTCGATATCATTTCGGGGGAGTTTGGAGATAACTTCATGGCCATTTCAGGTTCACTTCTGGGCTTTTTTGGATCGTGTCTGTTTATTTCAGGACTATTTACAAACTTATTCCGGAGTATAGCGGGATTGTTTTCAGAGTCCTTTCGGACTGTTTTCGTAATCATTTCAGGCCTTTTTCGGGGTTATTTCTTTTTTTATAATTTTTAGTTTATACAGGGTGTTTTTGAGGAATGTGTTAGTGATCATTTCTGAAATTTTTATTTGTCTTATAACCCTTTTGAACTTCCAGAGCCGACATCTCTTATCGAAATTTTTGAAATAACCAATAGCATTTCACTCAACTTATTGTTATGTGGGCAAACTGGTGCAGCTGGGTCATGCATTAAGGCTTTCGAAATACTAGATTTAGATAAGATATTTATTATTAACGTTACGATGAAACGAGTCCCGTTACACAATTTTGATTTGAGTAATACCGAAACTTCATGTGTACGCCACAACTAACAATTTTCCTTGCTCAAATTTGAAAATGCCACACTAAATAGCTTAACTTTAACAACAAAAGCTTATATAAAACAACAGAAAGATATCATGTTCGACCATGTTGGATTAACTCTGCAATCTACAAGACCGCCTAGAAAGTACTCCACCCCTTCGAATACCACTCAGCAAACCTAACAGAATTGTATTCCATTGTCTTCTCATCAGTTTTAACGCTAAACATTTTTGTTGACCAAATAAGTGCAAAATGTTTTAAATAAACATTGCTTTAAGCTGTAGCAGTGATCTGATGTAACTCGATATGAATGCAAAGAACTCATGAAACCACATCTATATGGTTGCGGTTATGTTCTCTACTTTCACTCAATGTTCTAAATATGTTGCAGTTTGAATGCTGATGGCACTAACCAAAGAGATTACGAGCACAGTAATGCCGTCCAACAATCAACTAGTAGGAATGTATATAACAAGAATTTTTTGACTAGAATGGAACTATAGCTAAAATTACTACCACTGAAGTTACTTTCACCTCTCAGTGCTCAAATCGAAGATCTCGTACTTTTGAGTCCGCAACTTAGAGCCTGTGGCTATACAGCTTTTGAATCATTTCCGTTTATCACTAGCAGACCCAGCATTTCTTTTTCTACCCAAAAATTATTTTCCAGCATTGGAAAAGCTGTCCACTCTCTATAGATATGGATACGTCATTCTGAGGGTTTTACGCTTCCTCTTCTTATTTTTGTTTATAACTCCGTACCCAGCCTATTCATCTTAATCGCATCCTAGATTGGATAAAGACCTTCTACTTACTTTTGTTGTAGTAGCATCACTTCATGAAATCCCTTGTTGTTTGTTTGTTGTTTGTAACGAAAAGAACACTCCCCCAAGGTTTTGAAAAGTGTTGTCGAAAGTGACAGTACTCCCGACTCGACTGTCGTGTTAGTGATTTGCTATGACCATTGCAACCTTCGGGGTCATGTCACCCCTCCTTCCGTAAAGAAGAATAAGGTAGGTAATGAGAGGTGAGAGGTGACAGGCATCATATCCGTAGATCAACCAGGGAGTTGCACGTCATTACTTTCGCGCATATTAGTCGGTTCTTACGACCGGTATGTCTACCTGGGTCATATCCTAAGCCCCTTCTTCATCCCGAGGATCTTCTGCACACTTTCTAGTTTTAATAACTTTACATTTAAACAGAATTGAATTCAAATTTTATTATTATTTCGATGCAATCAAAGAAAAATATAGATAAAGACAGGCCGAAAACATTTTGTGTTAATTTCAAATGATATAGAAATGAATAAAATATTAATCCAACACGTTCAAATCAAACCAGGGACCGCAACTAATGATTAATTTATTTTTGACCCTTTCTTGAGTTTTTTTTTTTTTAATTGATAAAACTTAAAATGTTATATACCCTAAGCTATACCGATTTTCTATTTAAAAATTTAAACTAAAAGCTCCTAAATTAAAAATAAGTTAATGAAAATTCTTTAATTGAAAGAAAGGGGTGTGTATGAGATGGAAAGACAGGCACGCTTATTTTCATACAAATTTTCCACCTCTATAGTAAAATGTTTAATAAGTTATCTTTAGGAGCATCCCGTTCATAGTTCAAGAGATATAATATGAAAAACAAATGAATCATCATTCTTGAGAAAAAATGAAACTAATCTTTATTTTGGGTCCCTGAATTAAATACAAATCGTCACACTAAATGCCATGGGAACAGTCATCGCCCCTTTTTTCTTGTTTTTTAATATGACAACTTTCATAGTTATTTATAGGGGAGGTGCCACGCCTTTTTTTTTCTATACCACAGTTTCCTTGAGTTGTTAGAAATCAATCTTATATAACTACTTTCGGGATTTTATTGTTATAATATAAATACTTCTATAGATATTTGTATTGAGAAATCCGATTTGTATAGGAAATGCCACGCCCCCTTTTCCCTATTCCACATCTTCCTTGAAATGTTAGAGATTAAGCTCTTATAATTACTTTCCCAGTTTTATTGTTTTAACATAAATACTTCCATAGTTATTAGCATTTAAAATTCCCTATATTTCTATGGGAAGTGCCACGCCTCAAAATCGTAAAACTTTTCTGATATCTTAAAGGCTGATCTTGTTTATTTGCTCACATAATTTCAATTTTCTAGCATGAATCTTGCCAAAGATATGCAGTATCAATAAATTTATAGGCTTAACGATGCCACGCCCCCCAATATATTCAAATAAAAAATATCTATCTCTTTTTTTTTTTAACGCGATACCGAATTTGATTCAAAGCGGTTCAGTAGTTTCGGAGACCATTGCGGACAAAGTTAGATATATGCAGATATAACCTTGAAAAAAAATTTTATAAAACATTAAATTTTGTTTTTATAAACAGAATCTTAAATTTAACTGAAAGGAGAAATAAAGGACAATTTGAAAGTTAGGACTATGAAGAATATTTATGGTGCAGTGGAACTTTTAATAGATTTAATGATGAACCTATCAAAGCCTAAATTACGAGCTCCGCTCTTGCCAGGTTCTTTATTTAGAATTAAAATATTTCGTGTATTTTTAGAGCACCCTAATATACATACAAACATACGTACATATATGTACATCTAAATTCACCTTTTCTGCATATTTAAGATATTCTCATATTTCAACATGACATTAAGTGTTAAGTTATATCGGAAAATATGCCTTTGAAGTAGGCCGCATAACGAGAATTTTTTGTTGTTAAATGGTTTGTAACAAAAATAAAAAAGCCAGATTCCAGTGAAAACTAACATTAATTTCACAGCTGTGTGCACAACAGATCTTTCATGTTTGGTAATTTTTTTTAAATATTACAACAACCACATACAGTGGAGCACTAAAGCTAGCAGTTCTTTCGCAGATACTTAACTTCTTATCTTCGGAGTGTAATTCGAACGCACACTCCAAACGCGAGCGGTATTTTCATGCTGTTTAGTACTGAAACGCAAACCAAACAAAAATTGTTGGTATAAAAAAGCATATAGTGTTGTTGTTGCAATAATAACAAATTAATAAATTTCACTTACTCCCAAGTAGATCTTTGGCTCGGTAGGGCTGTCCAGAAAAGTTACGCATAGCTGCCTGTAAGCGTGCCTCTGTCGCTGCTTGTAATGTTAAAGTTATTTTAGCTCAAAATATCCAAGAAGGAGGTAATTTGGTTGTGTTTGTGTAATCTTTTTGGTTATACTTATGGAATGAAATACAAAAAAATTAACCAATGTAATATAAAAAAAAAAAAAATAAAATAAAATCAAATAAAATAAAATAAAACAAAATAAAATAAAATAAAATCAAATAAAATTAAATTAAATAAGATAAAATTAAATATAACAAAAGAAAATAAAAAAAAATAAAAGAAAAAATTAAATAAAACAAAATAAAATAAAATAAAATAAAATTATATAAAATAAAATAAAATAAAATAAGATAAAATAAAATAAAATAAAATAAAATAAAATAAACTAAAATTAAATAAAACAAAAGAAATTAAAAAAAATAAAAAAACTAAAATAAAACAAAATAAAATAAAATAAAATAAAATAAAATAAAATAAAATAAAATCAAATAAAATAAAATAAAATAAAATAAAACAAAATAAAATAAAATAAAATAAAATAAAACAAAACAAAACAAAATAAAAAAACATAAAACAAAAAAAAAATAAAATAAAATAAAATAAAATAAATTAAATTAAATTAAATTAAATTAAATTAAATTAAATTAAATTAAATAAAATTAAATTGAATTAAATTAAATAAAATAAAATTAAATTAAATTAAATAAGATAAAATTAAATAGAACAAAAGAAAATAAAAAAAAATAAAATAAAATGAGATAAAATAAAAAATTTAAATACTATAAAATAAAGTAAAATTAAAAAAAAAAAAAAATAAAACTAAAAGAAATTAAATTAACATAAAGGAAAGAAAAGGAATGGAAAGGGAAGGGAAGGAAAGGAAAGGAAAGAAAGGAAAATAAAAGAAGCGGAAAGGAAAGGAAAGCAAAGCAAAGGAAAGGAAAGGAAAATAAAGAAAATTAAATTTATGTTTAGGATACACATGGTTACACATCCAACTCCACCAGTACTTGGTACTCACCTTTTTTCTTATGTAAGTAAAGAAGCAAATATGAAGGAAAAGATGATTGGAATAAGTAAGTGTCTAACCGGAAATGATACATTTAGAGGGCCATCGAGAGGAAGGGGGAAGGAAGGAAGAGTCAACCGGACAGCATTAAAAAATTGCTCAACACAAAGATATAACAGCGAGAGTAATATGGAAGTGTATTCAATGCTACATATAATCATAACTTCACAAAAATTCAAAATTCGTTTGTTCATCCTACCCAGCTCACAGTCTCAATCTGTTCAGTGTCGTCTCTTTGGAATGAAATACAGGACAGTACACTATTTTGTAGTTGTTTTAATATGGTCAGCAGCAGTGTACAACGTTAGGAAATCCTCAAAAAAACATGTATCAACTATTGCAAAATTCGAAGCATTCAAACTCTTCACAACACATTTCAAAGAATTACAAAACGCCTAAGAAGAACTAATTGAATTCAGTTTGACCTCAAGAACTTGTGGAGATTAAAGTGGAGTCCTGAAGTGCATGCACCAATGTTTGAGTGACTACAATTTCAGCGTTTTGGCCAAAGTTTTATAACTCTGTTAATGAAAGAAGCACTGTCACTATTGACATTGAAGTAAAAAGTCTATAGAGCTTTTGTAGTTCATTCGCAGGCAGAGGAAACGCATTTTACGCACGATATTTGGATGAGCAACAAGATGATGCAGATAAATTAACCGAATGAAAAATGGTTTCAGTCCTAGTTGATGCAGTGATTGCAGGAATTTCCCGTCTATTTGAAGCTATGAAAATATTTAGTGCAAAATTTGGTTTATTTTGTCAATTCTCAAAGATGGATGAATATGAAGTACAGAATTCTGCTATGCATTTTATGAACGAACACGAATTCGAATTTTCTCAAGAGTTGGAAGAACAGAGAATATATTTTAAGTACATTTAGATACTAAGCTAATTTCCAAACAGCTTTTCTACATTTTATGTTGTCGAATGCAATATTGGAAACGATTTGTCCGAAAGTTTGTATCGCTTTGCGTACACGCTGCATAGTACTTTGGGATGGTTTTCGGATGGTTTTGGGATCATGGGGTCTATCAGCTATTGCGAGGGAACTGCCGATAGGGGAATATAATAGATCTTGAGAGAATTCAATTGATATAATCGGAATTTGACAGTGAATTTCGATAAAGGCGAAAGATATCACAAAACGCTATTACAATTATTCCCCGCAGGCAGTTCCGGCGGAATAGCTGTTTGGCCCGCTGGGAATTTTTAAATCACTCCTGAGCTTTTTGGGTAACTTCGGGATTGTTTTCGAAATCGTTTTAGACTCGTGTTAGGGTAACTTCATGACAACTTCAAATCACTCCTGGGCTTGTTTGGGGTTATTTCGTGATTGTTTTCGAGATCATTTCGTGAATTTTTCGAAATCATTTCGAGGTCATTTTGAGATAAGTTTATGACCACTTCGGCACACATGAGCTTTTTTGCGTCATTTCGGCATTGTTTTCGAAATCATTTCCCAACTTTTTCTGGACTTATTCCGCAGAATTTTGGGATTGCTTTATAGATTTTTTCGATATCATTTCGGGGGAGTTTGGAGATAACTTCATGGCCATTTCAGGTTCACTTCTGGGCTTTTTTGGATCGTGTCTGTTTATTTCAGGACTATTTACAAACTTATTCCGGAGTATAGCGGGATTGTTTTCAGAGTCCTTTCGGACTGTTTTCGTAATCATTTCAGGCCTTTTTCGGGGTTATTTCTTTTTTTATAATTTTTAGTTTATACAGGGTGTTTTTGAGGAATGTGTTAGTGATCATTTCTGAAATTTTTATTTGTCTTATAACCCTTTTGAACTTCCAGAGCCGACATCTCTTATCGAAATTTTTGAAATAACCAATAGCATTTCACTCAACTTATTGTTATGTGGGCAAACTGGTGCAGCTGGGTCATGCATTAAGGCTTTCGAAATACTAGATTTAGATAAGATATTTATTATTAACGTTACGATGAAACGAGTCCCGTTACACAATTTTGATTTGAGTAATACCGAAACTTCATGTGTACGCCACAACTAACAATTTTCCTTGCTCAAATTTGAAAATGCCACACTAAATAGCTTAACTTTAACAACAAAAGCTTATATAAAACAACAGAAAGATATCATGTTCGACCATGTTGGATTAACTCTGCAATCTACAAGACCGCCTAGAAAGTACTCCACCCCTTCGAATACCACTCAGCAAACCTAACAGAATTGTATTCCATTGTCTTCTCATCAGTTTTAACGCTAAACATTTTTGTTGACCAAATAAGTGCAAAATGTTTTAAATAAACATTGCTTTAAGCTGTAGCAGTGATCTGATGTAACTCGATATGAATGCAAAGAACTCATGAAACCACATCTATATGGTTGCGGTTATGTTCTCTACTTTCACTCAATGTTCTAAATATGTTGCAGTTTGAATGCTGATGGCACTAACCAAAGAGATTACGAGCACAGTAATGCCGTCCAACAATCAACTAGTAGGAATGTATATAACAAGAATTTTTTGACTAGAATGGAACTATAGCTAAAATTACTACCACTGAAGTTACTTTCACCTCTCAGTGCTCAAATCGAAGATCTCGTACTTTTGAGTCCGCAACTTAGAGCCTGTGGCTATACAGCTTTTGAATCATTTCCGTTTATCACTAGCAGACCCATCATTTCTTTTTCTACCCAAAAATTATTTTCCAGCATTGGAAAAGCTGTCCACTCTCTATAGATATGGATACGTCATTCTGAGGGTTTTACGCTTCCTCTTCTTATTTTTGTTTATAACTCCGTACCCAGCCTATTCATCTTAATCGCATCCTAGATTGGATAAAGACCTTCTACTTACTTTTGTTGTAGTAGCATCACTTCATGAAATCCCTTGTTGTTTGTTTGTTGTTTGTAACGAAAAGAACACTCTCCCAAGGTTTTGAAAAGTGTTGTCGAAAGTGACAGTACTCCCTTGCGGTGCTGCTCGACTGTCGTGTTAGTGATTTGCTATGACCATTGCAACCTTCGGGGTCATGTCACCCCTCCTTCCGTAAAGAAGAATAAGGTAGGTAATGAGAGGTGAGAGGTGACAGGCATCATATCCGTAGATCAACCAGGGAGTTGCACGTCATTACTTTCGCGCATATTAGTCGGTTCTTACGACCGGTATGTCTACCTGGGTCATATCCTAAGCCCCTTCTTCATCCCGAGGATCTTCTGCACACTTTATAGTTTTAATAACTTTACATTTTCATTTTCTTTTCTCTTTCACTTTCATCTTCTGTTACCCTTTTATTTTCACTTTTCCTTTCTCTTTGTCCTTGCGTTTGACTTTTCCCATCGCTTTCCTTTCATTTTTTTCTTTCTTTTTTACTTTCGTTTTTACTTTGCTTTTCTCTGTCACTTTGACTTTCCTTATGACTTTTCCCAGTTCTTCCCCTTTTCCTTTACTTTTTAATTTTCATTTCCATTTCCAACTATAATTTTATTTTCCCTTTCACTTTGCCCTTACCTTTTCACTTTTCCCTTCTCTTTGTCTTTGCGTTTGACTCTCCTTGGCAATATCCTTTCATCTTTTTGATTTATTTTGTTGTGTTGATCTTCCGACAGGGTAGTAAGCTGATTTTTGTTGGAACGACAAGGGATGACGGAAAATCGTTCCAACAAAAATCAGTTTCATCTTTTTCTTTTTTTTACTTTCATTTTTCCTTTGCCTTTCTCTTTCACTTTGACTTTCCTTTTCCTATTTTCCTTTCCTTTCGCTTTCCCTTTCCCTTTCCCTTACAATTTTCCTTTCCATTTCGCTATTATTATCTTTTCCCTTTTTCTTTCCTATTACTTTAACTTTTCTTTCTCTTTACCTTTACCTTTCCTTATCTTTTTCCCCAATCGCTTTCCCTTGCACATTGCCTTCTCCAGTTCAAGCGAGACAGTTCAACCATGGAAATTTCAGCTTAAAACAAAATAAGCACCTGGACTCAGATGGGTTAAAATGCCATCCAGTTGAACTCTCAAAAGGCTTATTGTTATTGTTTCTTTCAAAAACTTTGAATGTATGCAAAGTACAACCAAGAAAGTGGGCGTGGCACTGCTAACATTTTGCAAAATTTTATACATCTTGATATAATATACGACACATTCAAATATCATTGATCATAACCACCCAACTTGAAAGTATTGGGAGTTAAAGTTTGAAGTTTCCTGCCCACTTTTCCTAAGAAAAAGAATCATAAAATTTTTTCCATCCGATCACACGTGATGGGATAGCAAAAAAATGAGAGATCTATTTTTACGAATGAAATTATGTATATAGAGAATTTAAGTAGTTTTATTTTGGTCCATTTCGTACTAGTCTGAAGCACGTGCATTTTTTGATTGAAATCTAACAATATACATCTCATTGGGCATCCCCATCTACAAATAGCAGCTGCTTCTTGTATGAAAAAAAAACAGCCTTCAGCCTTGTTGTGACTTAGTTTGCAAACTAGTTGATTCGCCTGCGGGGTATACGAGGTGTGTTCAAAAAGTATCGCGAATTTTGTGTTTTTTTCAAAAATTATTTATTTATTCATGACTATCTATTTTGTCCCCTTCAAAGTAATCCCCATGAGATATTATACACTTGTGCCAACGGTTTTTCCAATCTTCGAAGCACTTCAAAAAATCATTTTTTTGTATCTTGTTCAGCTCCTCCTTCGATGCCGTCTTTATCTCGTCAAGAGAAGCGTAACGTTGTCCTTTCATGGGCCTCTTCAGTTTAGGGAACAAGAAAAAGTCACAGGGGGCCAGATCTGGGGAATACGGTGGCTGCGGCATCATTAGTGTGTTGTTTTTAGCCAAAAAGTCGCGCACAAGCAACGATGCTTGAGCAGGGGCGTTATCGTGGTGCAAAAGCCAATTTTTGTTCTTCCACAAATCCGGGCGTTTCTGGCGGATTGCTTCGGGCAAATTGCGCATAACTTGCAGGTAATATTCCTTATTGACCGTTCTTCCCTGTGGCAAGAACTCATGATGCACCACGCCCCTGCAATCGAAGAAAACTGTCAGCAAAACTTTCACATTTGACCGAACTTGGCGCGCTTTTTTCGGTCTTGGTTCGTGCGGCATCTTCCATTGAGATGATTGAGCTTTGGTTTCCACGTCATAACCATAAACCCACGATTCGTCACCAGTTATGACCCTCTGGAGCAAATTTGGGTCGTCGCGGACAGAGTTTAACATCTCATTAGCAATGTTCATGCGATGCTGTTTTTGGTCACAATTGAGCAATTTTGGTAAAAAAATAGGTAAAAATCGAAGACGATCCAAAACACGTGCAAGCAAAGCAGCTGTCAACAATTAACTGAACATTCAAAATGGCCGAGCTTGTCGGCATAAGTGAGAGACATGAGTACCAACATAACGCCACAAAAAATCCGAAATTCGAATATACGTAACCAGCGAAAATTCAAAATTCGCGATACTTTTTGAACACACCTCGTAGTATATCGTTAGTATTGTTTGTTGGTGTATAAGTGTAAAAAGCTAAAATTGAACCGCAACAGGAAGAGTAGCATAGAGCGTGTGCTCGGACCCAAAAGTGATAAGCTGAATAGCAATTTTAATCTGGTTTTTGCTGTTTTGTTGCTTTCGAAATGTGTGTTTGGTATCGGCTTTTCCATTGATTCGGTGCCTGATTACAATCGTTTTGCGAGCATATGCATATGTGTATCTGTGTGTAGATGTGTTTGTATATTTCTACATTTAGCATCTGTTTAAAATGCACTCATTGCAATGGACTGCTTGATTTCTCTGTCTGCCCGAAATAGCATTCAGTCAAATTAGGATCAATTTGAAACTGAATTACTTGCACGAAGCGATTTTGAAAGCAAGTCGATAACACTATGCAAAAAATAACTATAAACCCAACGGATTACCCACCATCCTGCGCAACTGATACGAGGGACGCATAACGGGCATTGTTTGAAAGGCATAGGTTTGTTAAGCGTCGAGATCTCAAACAGCTTAGCTATAGAAAAATTCTCATCAGTGGGGTGTATACCAAGGAGATTGAAATACATAAACGCATATAACTCATTTGTTAAGAGATCAGGTGAGAACAGTTTTTATTTGATTATAAAAAGCAAAATATCAAATTTACCTGAATGAGAGTTAAAGTTTTTACACAAATACTGAAAAGGTTCGTGTAATTGAAAATTGGTTCTACGTTGCTGCAGAAGAATAGGTTTGAAATGTCTTGAATCTCGGGAGGGAATATTAAAGTTAAATTCGTTTAAAGGAAATGAACTTCAAAAATATCCGTTGAATAGTTTGACCATAAATATTAAACCTAGCTTAAAGTGTTAGTCTACAACTTTTACATATTGAAATCAGAAAACGTCAATTGGATATCAGAATAGGTACTTGAATTTCATAATTTTTCATTTGGATTTAAGAATAGTTATAAGGATTTCAGAAGAACTAAATTGGATTTCAGAACAGGTAATTGAATTCAGAATGTGTGAATTGGATTTCAGAGATAGACAAATCGATTTCAACTGAACGGCATAAAATTTAGATATTGATTTATTCCATAGCAAATAGTTTTTGCATATTCTGTGGCCTTTATACATAACCAAGTAAATATAAACATGACAAAAACAATAAACGTTTCTTAGACCCAAATGAAAAATTCTGAAATCCAATTAGCTATTCCAAAATTCAATTAACATTTTCTGAAATACAATTGCAATTTTCTGATTTCAATCTGGAAAATGTGAATAAGGCGCAAAAATCTGCATAATCTGAACTTGGAGTGAAAGCTCCCTTTTTAATTTGTGTTGCCCTACTTTAAAGTTTTGTCTGTAAATTTACCGCGCCTATATACTTTATGGCGAAGTCGAAAATGCCACCTACAATTTTCAAAAAACTCTGTTTTAAAAACTTATAATAAAAAAATTCAATATTATAAAAAAGTTTGAGAGGCTTTCAACCCAGAAAAAGCTTCTCAACATAAGGACAGTCTTCTTTAACATTTGTTGTTGCTGTTCGTAAAAGGAAGCATTCTCTAAAGAGTCCAAAGGCTTCTGTTTCATTATGATTTTATAGACGTCCACATTCGGAGCTCTTGTCAGTTTAAAATACTTATCTCAAGGGAGCAATGAATCGTTGATGCTGATGGTAAAACTTGAAGGTAAAGAGTTCACTCTAGCTGAATTCTTCGACATATAGAGCTTATAAACCCGAAGCTGGGCGCTGGTAATATACCACTTACAGGGTCGGGTCCTGTATCCATTGATATGGCTATTTTAATAGACTACGTCTACTACGTGGAAAATTCAATAGGAATAGCGTTAAAGCGGCTGCCTGCGCTGAGGATGTAGTACTATTACTATCTGGTCTGCGCCTCAACTTGCTCAGTTTAATTTGGCAGAGAGTACTGAGGAAGCTTAATATATTCCTGGAAACAATGGTACTTAGCTTGAATATCTAAAATACAGCGCTGGGGTTACACAGCATTGGAAAGAAAATGCCAAGCTTTAACCTACCTAAACAAATAAGTTGAACTGAGTGCCTAACATAGAGCATAGAGTCAAGCGAACATCATTGTCTTCATATGTACAAAGTAATGCTATGTCGAAAGTAAGATCGGCTGAACTCAGGCTACGGATTAATAGTTTGGTGGAAGGCAATTGCGGCGAGTTACAGGAACAAGATTTTAGGGAAAGTTCAGGTAGCACCTGTAGATGGTTAGATCATTCAATACTAATGATCTGAATGTGATACAATAAAATCAAGCCGTGTATTTAGTTGGTACTCTGGAAAGAGCGCACATACTGAAACAAACGTATACGAATCTGTCACAGGGCAGTCTTTTGTATAAATTTAAAGACTCCCTTTGTTTTTGAAGGCTTAGATAGATGGCGAATTCTCTCTAAAACTCCACTTTTTTAGTTTTCACGGAGTCTGCGCTTCTGGACTCACTGAGAGGATTTGAGTAAGAGATCATGTAGGTGATTGCTGTGTATATGATAGCATAACTCACTGACAGCCATTAGACGCTTCGAAGTCAGTCGGCGTCGGAACATTGTATCTCGCTAATCAGTGCAAAGTGGGAACGACAAACTTGGGAAGTCGAAATATCGGTCCTCTTATAAAGGCGTCGGAGCAACGCAACATACACGAGGGCTATATACAGTTTAATTTCAGTACTCACAGGACCATTAACTATTTGGGCTCTCACGGCATTGATGGAACTGGACCACAATACCTCATGTCACAGCTGAGGTTTTTAGTAAGCAGAATTCAACTTCTGGTAAAACCCCCTTTCGGAATCCTTTCATAATGCTGGGCTATTGACAAAGTGGAAATTGGAAAATTTTTAAACTCAACGGTATGAACTGGATGGGACGCATATAATAATGTGACCTTGCTCTTATAATACTTCCTAGTTTTCAATTGGCTTGCACAGCCCGACTGCCACGCGAAAAATGTATATGGACCAGGTGAACCTGATTTTGGTTTTAATCGAATATATTTAGAGTTAGTATATTAATAAAAACTAATGAGTGAAAATGGAAGGGGCCGCAGTATAGGATTAGAAAGCGAAACATGAAGAGAACAATGAAGAAGGGCAAAGAGAAAGACTGACAAAGGATATGGTGGAAGAAGACGAAGATATTGAGTTTTAGAAGGTGAAAAAAAATAAAGATGAAGAGGTGAGAGGTTACACTATTTCAAATAATAACATTCCGCCAGTCGGCTCAAATCTCAAAATATCTAAGAAAAATTATATAAAACTCACTTAATTTAAAAAAATATATATATAACAAGCACAGCCAGAGTGTGGACAAACCGACAACTGTTTCGATGACTCCACGATAAATCTCCTCAAAACATGTTCACTGCCATAGAGACTTGAACCCGCCGTCCTGCATCGATAACAAATGCTTGCATTGACCCTGAAAGCCTTCAGTGATTTGTTTCTATATAAGATGAGTTCGCCACTGAACCAGTTTACAAATGACATATTTTTAAGAAAGTTTTCTTCCCCGAAAACGTTTGGACATTATGTGCTGCAAGGATGCTCACTTTTTAATGACCTTGTTTAAAGTCTAAACCGCAAATTAAAACCAGTTGAGATACCAAAAAAAAAAAGAAAAAATAAGCCCTAAAGTTTCGTCCTTCAGATTTTACTATTACCCTCAAATTTCAAAATCGTCTTATTAGCACCAAATTGTAAGTAGGACTCTGATACTTGTACAACACTTAATTAATCGCGCGATATTGAAGTTCTTCTGCACACTTTTAGTTGTAGCATGGTGTAGTCTGTCACTGGTTGCCAAAGTGGATAAATGAATATGAATTTTTGTAAAATGATTTGAATAAATTTCTCTCCATAAGTAAACGAATTATGCGCTTGCTGCTTACCAGTATTTGAACGTTTACGGATATTAAAGTAAAAAGGAAACCGGAAGTATTTTGAACGGATTTGCATTTTTGTCAGCTTAGACATTAATTGTTAATGGCTTTTATTGACACGCGGTAGATAGTCCCACTACAATATCCAATCACAGAAATGATTAATAACCGGAAAGTAGAAACATGAAATCACACAAACTGTCAGCCAAACTCAAATGGGCTCCTTAATAAATAGTTATTATTTATATTTAAATTAACTTTTCAATTTACCTTGGTATAATAAATGACAAACTTTCAAATATATTAATATTGTCCCTCAAACTCATTTGTTTGCTTTTCTCTTCTATCAACCTTCGCGCAGACTTTTTGATGAAATCAAATCCATTATGCATATAAACGCAACCAACCGCAAAGCTAAAATGATATAGGCTTGTGCCAATAACGAAAATTTACTTTGACTTCTTAATAAAAAATACTTGCGGGTTGCCATATCGTCTAATAAAAGTTCATTACATTTATGATGTATGTATAGCGGGGTTTACCATCGCCTGTCACCCCCTTAAAGCCATCAATACGAATGTAACTCGATTTTTTATTTATACACTTTAAATTGTTGAACGTAACCGTAACCATAACCGTAAACTTATGCGTAACCATGGTCGTAGCCGTAACCACTCGTTAACGTTACTTTAACCATAATTACTCTTAATAGTAACAGGAACCGTAACCTAACCAAGGAAAAATATTAGATTTTAAACGCAACATTAACGGGTTTCGTAACCGTAACCGTAACCTCAGACTTAAAGTCACCATAACCATTCGTGACACAAAGTAGTAACCACCTTGATCGTAAGAGTAGTCGTAGCCGTTACTGAGCACGTAGTTAATTCAACCTCAACTGCAACTCTAACCGTAAACATTGAAAGAGCTATGCCTGCTAAACCAAATGACATTGAGCAACATGAATAACAACTTGAGGATTAAGAAGTCTCTCTTTGAAGGATGCTCTTTTTTAGGTTGGGGGATTGTAGTACGATTCGAGTTAGATATGACTATCGCACGAAGCGATTAAAATCCATAACGAAATCGTCCCCAGGGCAGTCGGGCTAGTACCACAAGATGCTAAAAGCTAAGCGTTTCGGGTTGTTATCCGCATTTCCAATATTAATATACAGCTGCGCGGTCTACCGCGTCCCACAGTAGTGATACAGCAACAACAAGAACAACATAATCCAGCAGCCGAATTAGGCTACTTAGAATACTGCTGCTTTAATCCTTAACTGTCGGACCTTTAGATCTTAAATAAGATGGTTATTAGTAAGTCTTCAAGAACAGACCCAGCACAGTTGCTACTTGTACGTGACGTCACTATTTTGAACTTCAGGCTGCAATTGAGGGGCCTACTGTGGTTTACACCTCAGCTTAGTAATATTATGGAAGAACCATCTTGCCAACAAGTGCCATCTTGGACTATGTAAGTGATTGAAAGCAGAAAACATCCCAAAATTTTGAGAGGCGCATACTGAGTAACAGTGCGTGGTCGGATATTAATCTATGGATTCCGTATAAAGGACAACTTTTTTTATCCACTCCGATGTGCAAGTTAGAATCATCTAGCACTTTAAGTATGCAAAAAAAGTAAGAAGCACTTCACAAGCTCTACTTTAGCCAATAAGAATCTAGTGGAAATTCTTCTCAATTTTTAAATTCGCTTGACTTATCACCGAGTAGTCATCAAAGTCAGCAAGAAAGTCATTAGAGCAACGCCAACTATAGAAATATTAAATCAAAGTAAGAGAGCTGCCATCTCATTGCATGAATGTTAAACAGAGTTAATGGGTGCAGATACGAAGCGCCAGAAATAATAATCAACACGTATATCTTCATTGAGTAAATATGCTATTTATAGTATGTCAGTGTGTAGGAGGACAATAATTGCTGTCAATTGTTGTCATCTAAGGTAATAAAGAAATAATAAAAGCAAACGGCTTACCCCTACTAGTACAAATGGACCACAGCAAAGCTAATGTTTACAAAGGACGCTTAATCCTTGAGATGTAATTGTTGTTGATGTGGAAGCACTTAGGGAAATGCATAAAAATTATATGAAAATGACAAGATAGAGCTGTGACACGGGAGCATTCGTGATAGTCAAGCAGCTCTCGACGTGCACAAGTGAGTGGCGGAAGGAGGCGCGGCAAATCTGAGAAAACAGACGTGAGAAAACAAACGTGTACTCGTATACCGGCTTGATGACAGTTAAATAGGCACTTTAAGTGATTTGTTTTGTAGCAGTTGCTATTATGGTGCTTAATAGTTTTGTGAAACAGTTTAAATTATATTAGAAAATTGCTTTGAAAAAGTAAAAAAAGTGTTCATATTTTTAGTGGCAATAAAGGGTTGAATTAAAAAAAAAAACCAATCTTACTATATTTTTAGTTTTGAGAAAACTACAACGAGAGTATGAAAAGACAGCTGTTTCGCTGTTAGCGTATAAAGCTGCTCATTCTTTGTTACAGTCAACGGGATTTCATTCCTCAACAATAATGACCAAAGCAGCTAACCCCATCTGTATGGTTTCAATATTTGCATTTCTTTGAAATATTTTTCGTGGAAAGTTTCATTGTTTTTGTAAGTTTAAATAGCTAGTTAAATAGTTTAAAAGTAGTTGTTTGATTTTTCTGTCTTATATTCATTTGTGAAGCAGAAAGGAAGTGAGCAAAAATTATGTTAAAAGTTCTGCCATTAACTTTGAGCGGGTAATAAATAAAGTACTAACACAGAAATAATAATTTCTCTACAAATTTACTTACTTCAAATTAAAAAAAAAATCAGAAAATAATTTGCAAAGTATTCAGTTTTTGGCTTGGATATGGTCTTTATCAATATAAGTAAGATCACAAACTTTTATTGAAATCAATAACTAAAAAATGGGCAGCGAAACGCCTACTTCTAAAAAATTTATGTGTGGCCGAATTTTTGTTTGGAAAGCTTATTACTGGACAAATATTATTTATATAACATACACATGCACGGGAATATCGCGTTTCAGATTTTACAATGAAATGTTTTAATTTTACATTAAAAAAGTGGGACCATCGACCGATTTCGACTATTTTCACATAAAACTCATTATTCGATCAATATTTTCACCAAGCTTCACTACGGGTACCCAATTTCCGTTCGAGTTGCGGTATCAAATTTTCGAAAATTATATTTTTCGAGTTTCTTTGTACATGTTCCACTTGTATATAATAGGATACCGCGAATATTCGGCAACTATTTGGTATTCGGCCACTTTTTTCAAACTATTCGGCCGATACCGTATAGCAAATTATGAAAAAAAACTAGCTCAAAATATTACTCAAAAATGTCTTTATTTAACTAAAGAACTATCATATTAATATTTAAAATCTACCAGTGGTAAGTTGTGATGAATGAAATCCATTTTTTGAGCATTTGTTGATAGCAGACAATTGCGTTTCTCCTCATAAATTATACCTGCTTTCAAAAACAACCGCTCACTGCTATCAGGAGATGACATATAAATCTTAGCAAATTGTGCAAGGGTTGGATATTGCTTTGCGTTGGCTGGCCACCACTTGTAACGATCTGCTGTTCGATCTACGCAAACAGATTTTATGTAAAATTCAAGTTCCTCTGCAACCGAATTTTTCTGTTGGTTGGGTTGGGGTAACGACAAAAACACTCACCCGCAGGGGTGAATTTTTGTGTTCGACAGCTTCATCTGAACGTAAATTTTCTGCAGCGACTTCCTCAAAACAATTCCAGAAACTATTATGATCCTCAAATTTTTTATCGGTCCTACTAACATTTTTTTTTCCTCTGAAGTTTAGATGAATTATCATCGATGCTATTAGTTTATTCACTATTGTTTTTCAGAGCACATAAGAGAATTTTTTGTTTTGATGCTTTTGTTTGAACTTATCCTAGGAATGTATTTTAAAACGGAGCTCAAGAAAATTGGCAAGCAGATACTTCTTCAAGAATGTCTGACCTGTGGAATTTTCTTAGATTCGTGGAAGCTTTGTTCAATTAATCCCATATATAAGTCTGGTGACCGCAACGATGTCTGCAACTATAGACCCATAGTTAAACAGGGAACTCTGGCAAAGATATTCGATGACATAATCCAACGCAAATTATTCGATCACATAGGTAAGGCCATTGTTGACTGCCAGCATGGGTTTTTCCCTGGGAGATCCACTTCTACCAACTTAGCTTTATTGACCAACAGAATTATCGATGCATCTGAGACATATGCGCAACTTGATGTCATTTACACTGACTTCTCGAAAGCATTTGATAAAGTTGATCACAGGATACTAGTGCGTAAGCTGGAGATGTATGGAATCGAAGGTAAGTTATTGAGGTTTTTCTCTAGTTTCTTATCGAATAGGAGGCTATTTGTTTCAATTGGAGACGTAAAGTCATCCTTATTTATCGACGCTTGGTCGGGAATTCCGCAAGGAACTCAAAGCGGCCCTTTATTATTCCTGATTTTTATTAATGATTTGCCTAATTGTTTCAACTTCGCCAAATGCCTAATGTTTGCAGATGATGCCAAATTGTTCTTAACAGTCCGTAATATTTCCGACTGTGCCAATTTACAATCAGACCTCGATTCTTTTGCTGAATGGTGTATTGACAATAATTTGTTTTTGAATGTAAATAAGTGCTGCGTTGTTTCATGTTCGAAAAAGTCAACTACAACTTATTTCAATTACATTTTAAATGCCGAACCTTTAAGTCGTTCATAAGAGATTAAAGACCTAGGTGTCATTTTCGACACCAAACTCTCATTTTCTCGTCACATTGACTTTATAGTTTCGAAGGGATTTGCAATGGTTGGATTATAAAACGCAATTCTGGAGACTTTAAGGATCCAATGACGCTGAAAGCACTTTTTACCTCTTTGATACGAAGTCGTCTGGAATATTTCTCGATAATATGGAATCCATTTTATGAAGGGAGTTCATATAAAATTGAAAGAGTTCAGAAAGTATTTAGCGGAATCGCTCTACATATGCTTCATTGGCCCAATGGCCTTCCATCATGTGACAGCAGGCGTAAACTGCTCGGCCTCCAGGCTTTGTGTGAAAGGAGAACTTGTAAATCACTCAGGTTAGCTTATAATGTAATTAATGGTAATGTCAACTGTAAAGAACTGTCAAATCTATTCATCTACTATATCCCTTCGCGCGAGTTCCGACGTAATAGGTTGTTTATCGAGGTTACTCATAGAAAAAATTATGCAATGAATGAACCAGTAGCCAGAGCTGTACAGCTAGCAAATCGATACAGCAACGTTCCTAATTTTAAAAACAGTTTATATAAATTTAAACTGGAATTGTTTTCTATTTTTAATTAGTCTGTATAAAAGCTTGTACTTTTTAGACCGTAAATAAATAAATAAATATTTCAGCAACTTGTGGAATCACCTCAAAAATGCAAGAAATACCCGAGCTAGTTATCTTTGTGATTTCCTCAAACGGTCTGAGGATATTGATAGATTGTTGCATTAAGTCCCATCAAATAGGTGCTAAATTACTTAAGGAATCATGGCCAGTTACATACAAAGAGATCGCTACCTTTTGTTCTTGTAATCTATCCATTAACCGAAATGTTGAATTCCAACAGGTGTTCAAATCTTGAACTAGTTCGTGATCAAGCAATTTGACTTAATTTGACTTCACATTTTAGGAGATATTTTCTAAACCAGTTGAGATATTGAAATATTGTTGCATCACTCACTAGCACCTTTCGTTTGCTACTCATATTCTACTAACACATTTTGGGATACCCCTCGACTGCACATTGGTCGATAACTCCGAAACCGGTCGCGTTATCGACAAAAGGGATATCTTAAATTTTACGTTACACGTGAAGTAATACAGCTATGAATTCCTATACATTTTTTTTTTATATATCTGCAATGTACGGAAATCGGTCTGTTACAGTTTTATTACATGTAGAGATGACGAGCTGAGCTTGTAACCAGTGAAAGGTACTAAGTGCTGCCGAATATTATACGCTTCGGCCCAGAGTCTTGACATTTCACGATAAGTGAAGGCGCTTCTGCACTTGTATATTCTACTATTTTTTACAACCCTGTAACTCCTGATTGATTTCTAAATACATAGCAGTTTCCCATGGATACGGTTTTCGTCACCGCAACATGTCTACTGCAAAAGTTGGTCCACTTAAACAGATCTCCGTTTGCTTGCTGGATTCATAGACATGTCATTCGATCCTAAATAATTTGTGCTAGATGCCTTGCTGGACATCGAAGGAGCGAAGCGAGATACATTCTTGACCCTTATATACTCGACTAACGACTGTCGGGGAAGAGGGACTCATCGAATAGATGTACGTTGAATCTGTTTGCGGATGTCTTTAAGCTGCATGGAGAGTTAAAAGGGTGTGGGGGGGACAGCTTTCTGTCAAGTAGTTTTGGTGAATTATTTATTATTTATTTATTTAACTTCTATAGTAGTAGGAACTTCGTAATCAAACCCAGTACGTTTTGGTGGCTTTTTCATGTGGTCATAATAGAGAGCATTTTACAAGTCGTTCTAGGTCCAATATATTAAGTCTAATTCTTAGCTAGGATAAAGCTTAGTACAGCGAGTATGCAGCACTAAAGCAAATGAGAAAGCGCCATGTGCCGCGTTAAATTATGCAACAATTTTCCGTGCTTTAAACATGTTTAAAAGATTTGTGGCATATCCAAAGGGAGGAAACTTCTTTATTTATTCTTTCGCTTCTCATATTTCTTGCTAATGCGTCTGTAGTGAAATTTCCCACCGCATAATTTTCTTAAACTTTTTAACCCTCTAGCGACCATTTAAATGTCATCTTATTTGCATTATCCAAAAAAGAGACTAAAACGAGCTGTTTGCGATGCAGCAGAATGTTTTAAATGTTTCACACAATTATTCATAGTCAAATTCTATTAAATGTACGCTTATCACTTGTTTCTTCTCCGCATGAATTTAAACTACTTTTTTGTCTTAAAGCACTCAGCGAAAAAATTAGAAAAATTCAAATATACTACTACTACTGACTTTGCAGAAATATTTTGACAGATTTTGATATGACAAACAGATTGACAATCGAGGAATTGTATTAAACTTGTAATGAACTCGCAAAAATGTTAGTACGCTGTGAAAAATCAGAAATTTTTAAACACAGAACAGATATAATCCGATATTACG
The DNA here is from genome assembly GCA_949987695.1 of Merzomyia westermanni. Taxonomy (NCBI): domain Eukaryota; kingdom Metazoa; phylum Arthropoda; class Insecta; order Diptera; family Tephritidae; genus Merzomyia; species Merzomyia westermanni. The sequence continues at coordinate 17,004,578 of OX465288.1, read as the reverse complement.
GAGTTGTCGATTGCATAATTTCCATACCTCACTCTCTTTCTTCTTTTTGTTGGTTTGTTATTTTTTGATAAATATGTTCGCACGTTTTTTGATTAGAGCAAGATGTTCTGACAACGCTTATTAACCGTTTAATTCACGCTGCACTTGAAAAAATTCATCTGAAATTTTCAACCCAAATACAATTCAATTCTTCATTGTTCACTTATTTTTTAGAGCAACTAATTTATTTATTCATTTTTTTCTATTTTTTAAAGACTTTAACACCATCTCATTACTTTACTTCACACAACATTAACACATCCTTTATAGTACGAGGAACTTCTTATGCGAATATTTGTCTATCATTCACTTTTGCAATATCTTTTCTTTTTGTTTTTTCTTCTTCTTATTTTATTTGTGAACACTTTCTAGTTTATGCTAATGTTTATCAACCGAAAGCGCTCAAGCGTTATCAACAACCTTTTGAATAGCGCATTATAATCGAACTGTTTCAAGCATGTGTTAAATATTTGAATAGCCATGTTGCTAAGAAAGCCGTTGCTGTTAAATACTAACATTTCTATTTTGTGTTCGCATTTGCTGTAGAAAACCCACACTTCTGCGTTAAAGGATGTAGCTGCAAATCACAGCACTTTTAGCGCTCTGTAAATGCTTAACAGCATCACTACAACATTTTAACAGTCGTAACAGCTGTTGTTTGACATCTTTTAACCAATGAACCTTTCCAGCATTGGAACTATATGCGTGGATGTGTGTGCATCACGCATGTGCTGTACGAATATTCATACGTAAACAATTTGATTTCAAAAAAAACGGCGCCAAAATGTAAGAATGGGGTTGAAAAGATCCACAGTATAACAGTGAGTCAAGTAGCCAAAATAAAAAAAGTAAACATGCTTATTTGACAATTCGTTTGAATGTATGAGTTAAAAATGTGCACCAAATGTGGTTTGTTTTAACCCGTATCAAATTTACTTTTTACTTTGAATTTAATTTCATTTTAGAAAAAGATAGGATATTGACATTGTATTAAAATACATGTTGCGCAAATCGTTTAATTGCACAGTGGTACTAATACGTCTTTATTCCTTATTGTTACAGGGATCGAAAATTTTCGCAGTAGTAGTTTTATGACTACTAAAGATATGGGAAGCTAATAATTCAACTTTGTGCTTTTCCTAGAAAATTACATACTTATATCAGGTTACCTGCCACACTCCCGTTATGATAAGCAGTCAATTTCAACGAATTTATTGAGACATGGAAGATTAGTAGCTATATTACGGAAAATGCAAGAAGAAATGCAGTATGTATATAGCAATCGTTAGGCAGCAAAATGGAAAATATTTTTACACCATAGAAAATTTGTTCACCTCATTCCTCTGCATAGAATGTTTCCGATTAGCATAAGATCTAAGTAAAGAAAGAATTGCGTCAATATCTCTGCAAAGCGCAACAATTAAAAAGGCACAGGAATTCGTAAACACTTGCAAGAAAAACAGCTGTGGCGGTTTTAATTCGTTTATAGCAAAGTTTAAATTTTTTGTTGTTGTTTTGCTTAGTGACGATCAGCTGTTTTCACTTGCAAACCTTTTTCTTTAAATCTCCCCAACAGAAACTTCCAACTTCCTCTCCCAATTAAATGTCAAAATGCGTTTTCTCCGTGTTATGTGTCAATCTGTCTGCTATAATTATTCCTGAGTTTGATGAAGTCTGTGGCAAGAACAAATTGTAAAGAGATATTTTTTTTTTTTTGATTTGATTGCGGAGAATAATTAAAACTTTCATGAATACGCATCATGATTTTCACTGTCCGTTTCTTCTTATAATAAATACAAACTGTACGTAATTTGGCGATATTACCTATTGAATTGAAAGATATATAGCGCAAAACACTTTGATTTGAACAATCGGTGGTATGGGCAGGTGGACACGGTCCATTTAGCTCACTTTATATAATTAAAATTTTTTTTTTTTTATATTTAAATAAATTTTTTTTTTGTGAGTGGGTTTGAAAAAATGTTCAATGCAACGTAGCTGATGCCGTCACACAAGCCGTGTGTCCGTTAATTAAAAAACTACCCCAAAATGTTCTAATCGGGGCATCATATTCACATTCAAACCTCAGAATAGTTTAAGGAAAATTGTAGTTTGCTAAGATCACCGACGTTCCATATGTTTAAATGACTTGCGACACTTAAAGTCCCTTCTTTGACTTCACGAATGAGAAGAATCAATTCCGATTCAGGTAAATCAGATTACCGAAACTCACCATATAACTCATATATAGAATGCATGATTCATGGTTCGTTGGAAAAATCAAACATGCTGGAACTGACTTCCATTGTTGCAGTCTCTAAAAAGGCTGAACGCACTGCAAAACTCTCTTCTTTTATCATTCCAAAACGTGACGGGACATCTTCTTATTATTATTTCACAAGCCCTGCTCTGCAGCATTTAAGCGAGATTTACTACCGCCACAGCAACATAATCATTACATATCTTTTAAATTTTCACCGAATTAAATTACTGAGCGAATTCTCCTATTTTCTTTTAAATATTATTAATTCGTAATCCTACTTTTCAACTTGCTATAAATTAAAGTTCATTAAATTCATGAGTTTTCATATAACTAGTAAATAAATAAGCATTTTATATATATTGAACAAGAGTTTCGATTTTGGTCGAGAGCTCATTAACCAATTGAAGTATCGAAAATGCCATGTTAGCATATTAGGCTTATTGATTGCCACCAGTTTGATATTCAACTTGTTTAAGGATTTGATACCTATGTTGTGCCCAAAAATCAAAGATTTTGGTGTAATATATTTTGGGCGCATTTTCACACAACATTTAAATAACTTTGGTTTGATATAACTTTTGCACATTGTTCATAAAAATTGCTGAGCCCGTTTGCTGCCCGTCTACACGTTTTCCAGATGTACTTCAGAATTCATCAAATGTATTTCAGAATAGTTAGATGTAATTCAGAAATTTTAAAATTAATTTCAGAAAAGTCAATTGTATTTCAGAAATCGTAAAATGTACTTCAGAATAATCAATTATTTTTCAGAATTTATGGTACCTAAAATAAAATTGATTATTCTTAAATGCATTTCAAAGCTTCTGAAATACAATTTATGGTTGCGGAAGTGTACGAGTATTTTAAAGTTTCTGAAGTACAAATATTTATTCTGAAAAATATCGTACGGTTTCTGTTGCGCTTCATACTGACTGTTTCAAAATACATTTTACAATTTCTGAAGTACAACTGACTATTCTGAAATACACTTAAGGATTACTGAAAAACACTTTATACTTTCTGAAGTACACTTGGAAAAGTTGTAGTTCGAAAAAAAATTATAATTTTTTAAGTACCATACTTTATACGCAATCCACTTAGTTAAAGCAATAAATATGGAATGGTTTGAGAGCCCTTTAATTTGATACATATATTATTCACGAAACTCAGTGATTAGCCCTTCCATGCATGCTTCCAACAAATGTTCCTCATAATTTTAGCCCTCGTGTCGTTCTACACGTCAGCCTTCTTTTCGTCATTAGTCGCCTTTGCTTTCACCTTTATAACTCCTTCTTAGTCGTCATTTCTATTTTAATTTTTTTCTGCATCAACCGTTTCTTAAAATAGTCTTCTGTCTCTTCTCTAAACATTGAATCTCGTTATAGTATGTTAATAATAATAATGAGACGGTTCACTTAAAATTGCGAAAATTACTTTTTAAACAATAATAGTATTATTCAGTGGCTAGTATCAGCACAAACAAGTGACTGTTTTTGATTTCTACAAACAGAATTTTACACTGTTTTATCGTCGAGCCGATATACTGTACCGATTTTAAAAATTCAAATACCAACTTTTTCGTTTTTGAACACACTTCACGAGCACATTTTTCATTTCTTTAAAATTAAATTTTAAAAGTATCTATTTGTATAACTTTTACAAAACCCTTGGAAAAAAATCTTTCACAGCACTTTTTGTACATAAAAAAAATCACACATTTAAAATATTATTTTCAAAAATATTCCGTATCATAACTTGAACACTCCTCACCTTAAGATTTTTAAACAAAATTACTGTACTATAACTATAGCCTGTATATGTTTGTTGCTTTCAATTTTTCCTCTAATCAAAAATAATAATAATTAAACAAGAATTATTATCAACTGGTCTTGAGCTCGTTAAACCTACAAAAATATGTAAAAATAAAAATGAACAGACCATAAAACCAACAACAACAAAAAAAAAATTATTTTCGCTATTCAAAATCCTACACTGGGAAGAATTCAAATTGTAATATCTGGCATCCCTATCTCGATCCATTTTTCTCAACTGAATGTTTTAAAGAATACAATTTTACGTACGTAGTTTAGCGTGCAAAAAAGTGCTTTTAAAAATCGCGGAAATTTACTCTACGGCACTCCCTTCTACAACTTTTTGCACTTTTTAAAGGAAAGCATCTACTTTCCGTGGGCTGTTGGCCAACAATAAACCAAAAAACAAACAATCACTACACTTACATCAAAGTTAAGTTCTACCTTAATTTTTATGGTACAAATATTTGGCTATATTTTAAATAAGTTAAAAATTGTTCGTTTCATTTCATGATCTGTTAAAGGTTTCCAACAGTCAGCAAAGATCATTTCCATGCACTTATTTATGGACCCTACTTCTCTTCTTCTTTTTACACTTACAAATAACGCACCATAAATATTATACCATTTTATATTCATAAAAGGTATAAGAACAAGCTATACCATGTTCAAACTATTTCTAATTGTAACTAGTTTACCTAACAATGACCTTTTTTTTTAATGCAATCTGAGCTATATATGCAAATGTTTTCCCTCCAAATGGAATCATACACGCAATTGAAGCACTCATTTAAATACGCTGATTCAGTGATATTTTAACCTCTTTTGCAACGCAATCAACGTTTTGAATGTGGTTCAATTTACCAGTAATTATTGTAAGCTGAGTCAGTGAGAGAAATTCTCTAAATGCATTGCAACATTCCCAGTTAGTGAGCAATAAAATGCGGCAAGGTGTGTGTGGTTGGTTTTACACTTTTGTAAAGGTTACGTATACGCACTGTACCTTCCTTGTGTTAACTGCAGCATAGAGGTGATGCGTGCTCTTTGTCTTCAAAGAGGTTTAAGGCAAAAACACTTCATACCGGTGCACTCACCTATATATGTATGTGATGTATAGAATTGTTTCATAACTTTGCTAGAAAGCGAAATCCATACAGTAACTAGTGTATTAATTATATAATATGACGAAGGCTACTCTGCAAGTCTCCAAAAAATATAGTTAAAGCACACTTTGAGAGTTCGGATATTGATAATCAGTCATCCACCAACAGAACTGCTCCTAAAGCATCGGAAATGGAACCGGCGGAGAACTAGCCAAGGTGAAGTTTCCTTAGGACCGCTTTCATAAAAGCCGGTTAAATTATTCCTAACCGGTGATTGCTTAACCGCTGATTTTCTGAATTGACAATTTCGTTTTTACCAAAGCCTGATTAAGTTATCGCCGATTAGACCGATCATTGTGAATAAATTAACAAAAAGTTGCATTGTGAATTGGCAAAAGCCGCCAAAACAGCTGATTTTCGTTTTGTTTACAATTTCAAAAAGCTCCTGCATTAGTTGTAATTAAACAAAAGAGAAATGGAAACGGCAGCAAAACAAAAAAAACATCTTCTTCCTAACTTTACAGCTGCGGAGGAAGTGTTGCTAATATCCTTGGTTGAGCATCATGCCAGAATATTAGAAAACAAAAGAACAGAAAGTTTGGGAACAAATTCATCGCGCTTTTGAGGCACAGATGCTGAACCGCTTGATAAAGCCACATCTTTTAGAGCCATCAACAATGATTCACCCTCATCATAGGCAAAAGATAAATTTAAACAACCACTATAAGTTTGTTCCAGATCACCATCACGTATGACATGTGAAAGCTTTGAAGTGATCTTATTCCATTTATTTGAAGGCAAGGTCACATGCATATGTCCAGATAAATTATGTCCAGATATTGACATTAAATCGATATTCATCGCATTGATATCAATTGGAATTTCGCCTACGGCCTGTGCTGCGTCCGTATGAAAGACTATTTTTCGTGAGCGGCAAAGTGCTCATATAACGTCTGTTACCGGTTGTTTAACACCTGCGTGGAAATTTATAATTTCAAATTATCAAGATATAGATATGTACAAGATACTTACCAATTTAATTGTTTTGCAGTAATACGACGGCATACTATTGTGGTTTTATCACATAAGATTGGTCAAATCAGGTGTTTTATAAGGTTACCGAAAGCGCACCGATACCTGCTATAGGATTATTGACAGCCTCACGATATGCATTGGAACGCTGGTGCCCACAAGGAAAGATTTGATGAGTGGCTCAAAAATGGTTCTATGTTTCGTTAGCATCAATGCAATGCATATAAATAGAAGTTTTAGAAGTGGCTTTTAGAATGGCTTATATTTTTATAATCTGGAAAAAATTAAAAATTAATGTTATATCTGACTTAATAAGTTGACTTATATAGTAACCTTGCAAAATAGTCTCTGATCAAACTCGACCGCATAAAAGAGGCTTCCGTTTCAGTTTCTATCGGGTATTTATCTGCGGTTTCAGTGGCATCTTCAGTTTGCCAGAGATCTTCATCGGAGGGGTCAGCATCTCTGTTTTTGCGAGCGATGTTGTGTAAAACCGAGCATGCAATGACGACTGCCATTGCTGTATCTTGCGAAACCCGCAATCCTATGCAAAGCACAGGAAAGCGACGCTTCCACACACCGAAGCACCTCTCGATGCAATTTCTGGTCCGTATTTGAGACTCATTGTATAAACGTTCCGCCGCAGTGTTACGATGTAAAAGTGGGGTAATCATATACTTGTTTACACCGTACCTACTATCGGCTAGTATGAAACAGTTTTTAAACTCGTTTACCTCCAAATGCTGTTTAATACGGCTGTTGTTAAATATGTTTGAGTCATGTGCGGAGCCAGGCCATCGACAAACAATATCTCTTATAACTAGGTCTGTATCGCAGATTGCTTGCACATTGTAGGAAAAGTATCCTTTTCGATTTCGAAATATTTCCGCACTTTCTCCAAAAGGTGATTGGATCTTGATATGGGTGCACTCAAAGCAGCCAACAACTTTGGGGAAACTCGCAATACGGTGGAAACTACCGTTAGTAATTTCCAGCTCTGTACTGGTTTTAGGCATTTGTATGTATTCCTTGGAAAGTTCTGCAATTGCATGAGACACTTTCTTTACGACCCGGCTGGCAGTGGCCACACTCACTCCACAGAAATCAGCTACTGTAATTGAGAAGCTTCCTGACGCATAAAAACGCAATGCTAACAATAGCATCTCTATTGGGCTAAGGGCTCGGTTTCTGTAAATCGAATTTTATTAATATAAGCGATAGAATTGCATACATTTTCACAAACCTTTCAGTGTATTCAGTATTCAGTATTTTTCCTTCAAGTTTCTCTAAAACACCAGAAACACTTTGCTTGGAGAGACGAAACCTTTGAATAAAGGTGTCATCGTCATACTTTTCAAAAAAGTTTCCCCTACTTTGAAATGCACGTGGTTTTCTTGAATAGCGCCAAGAGCCCCAACGTGACATATTATATAGCTCCATATTACGCTCCATTACTTTATTATTCCGCTAAACACGTTTATATTAATTTTTATTGTACAATTTAGGTTTGTTGTTACACGTTCCACTGGGCCACAGTTATTATAAATAAAAAAACGAAAACCTTTCCTTATGATTAACTAGCATAAATTTTACAAAATCTTTGAAAACTATACGGAACACTAAGGAAGTAGTAGAAAGTTAATAAATTCAAAGTTTTTCGTGTAAATATAAATACATTTTTTTTCTCCACAGCTGACAAATGTGAATTTTTGCTCGGTTAACAGATAATCGGCCATCCATCGCCGGTAAAGTTTATCGGCCGTTAATCGGCCGACTTGTGCTAATCGGCCTTTGTGAAAACGGTTTTTAGCCAAATCACCGATTAAATTCCGATTAAGCAATAACCGGCTTTTATGAAAGCGGCCCTTAGAGTAACAACCGGTCCGAGTAGCAACCAATCAAGAACGAGAAGCCAAATAATGAACTGGACGACAATTACAAGCACCACTAACATCGCGACATAAAAGTGGACAATTATAAACATTGTTGCGTAATGGATTAGAATAGTTTAGCTGTAGGATACGTCTGAGCTGGTCCCATTGTCGGTAAGTGCTGATTTGCAAGCAATGTAAAAAAAAAAAATTTTGGGAAAAATGTAGCCAAAAAAATAATTGTCCAGGTAAATCACTCAGGGGCGACGCTTCTGTGCACAACTTTGCCGTATTTGAAAGAAAAAGCGAATCCTCTTGTCAATCGTGGTGAAAAAAAGATCTATAACATAAATACAATAAATACACATATAATACATCTAATTAGATATGTATGGACAGATCTGGTAAAGCCGCACTGCCGCCAAGCAAAACAAACTTTTAAAAAATAAATTATAATAAAGAAAAATTAGCTTAAAAATGACACAACTACCATTGAAATAGAGCCATTGTTGTCCGAGTAAACGTGTCATGCATGCTTGCTTGAGATGTTGTTATTGTTTTAATACCTATTTGGCATTGTGCGAACAGCTCTCACTGCGAGTGCAAAGAGCTGGTTTGTTGAAGACAAGCAGTGTTTACAAAAACTAGACGATGGATCGATCATTCATGTTTCATGTGTTTTAGCTGTGAATACTTAGCTCATGAGATGATTTTGCGATGTGGGTGGATCTGAATAAAATAAAAAAACAAAAGAAAGGAAAGAAACATAAGAAAGAAGTGGAATGTAGGTAAATATATGGAAGGAAGGAAGAAAAAGAAAAGCCAATGGAGTGCAAAATAAAGGATAGAAAAATATACTAAAGGAAGGGAAAAGTAAATAAAGAAAAAACAGAAAGACGAACGAAATATAAATCAATGAAGGTGTTTGACTGAATTAAAACCACTGTACAAACTCTTTTAATTATAATTTGCCCACATAGTGCTCCCGAACAACAGTCATCATCAATATTACTGTCACGGTTCTTTTCACTTTCACCGCAATGATACAGATCACTGTTGCTGCCAAAGCCACGCATTACAAAAACTAGAGATCGCCCCGTGGTTGAAATCCAACCACAAAACTTTATTTTACTTAGAAAAATTTTGCTGTTCCTTTCCTTCGTGGCTCCTTTCTTCAGAAAATTTTCTTTTCCTTGTCGTTTCCTTTTCCCCCTTTCTTTATCGTTAATTTAATCTATTTATATAAAGGAAATATAGTTTCCTTTCCCTTCATTAATCTTCTTTCTTGATTTTCTTTTGCTTTCTACCCTTTTTATTACAACAGTTTCTAGCTATATTTATTTCATTGTATTCTATTTTATCGTCTCATTACCGGGACTTTCCTCTCGATTCCATTTTTGATTTCATTTAATTAAAATTTTTTTTTAATTTTATTTTTTTACATCCATTTTTTATTTCTTGAGCTTAAGGCCTGTTATAAATAAAATAAAAGTCTTTAAAGCATTGCTTAATACTCCTGATGATGACCTCAGATTAAGGTCGAAATATTGAAAATAAATAGTAACACAAAAACCAAGTGTTTTATTTATAAAAGGCCTTAAGCTCCAGAAATAAAAAAATGGATATATATTTAATAACGGCCAAAAATTAACTTTACTATTTTTTTATTTTGTTTTGTTTGATTTTATTTTATTTTATTACAATTTATATTACATTATTTTATTTCATTTTCTTTTATTTTATTTGTTTATTTAGTTTTAATTTTTTGTATTTAATTTTTTTATTTGATTTTTTTATTATTTTTTTTTATTTCATTGGTTTTATTTTATTTTATTACAATTAATATTATATTATTTTGTTTTAGTTTTTTTTTAAATATTTTTTTCTTATTTTGGTTTGTTTTATTTTATTATATTTTATTTTCATTATTGCTTTTTTATACTAACAATATTTGTTGATTTACGGCCTGTATATTTTCAAGTATTCATTTCTTTTTTTATTTTTGTGTTTTATTTTATTATAGTTTATTTTATTTAATTTTGTTTTTACTTTATTATAATTTATTTTATTTCATTTTAATTTATTTTATTGTATTTTATTTTATTTCATTTTATTTTATTTTATTTTATTTTATTTTATTTTATTTTATTTTATTTTATTTGAGTTTATTTGATTTGATTTGATTTTGTTTTATTTTATTTTGTTACAATTTATATTATATTATTTTATTTTTTTTTTTATTTTTTTTGTTTGTTATTTTATTTCAATTTATATAATATTATTTTATTTTATTTTATTTTATTTTATTTTATTTTTTTTAATATTTTTTTAAATTTAATTTGTTTTATTTTATTCTCTTTTTCTTATTATTTATTCTTTTTTGTTTTATTTTATTTCTATTATTTAATTTTGTTTTAAATTTATTATAATTCATTTTATTTCATTTCACTTCATTTTATTTTATTTTATTTAGTTATATTTTATTTAATTATATTTCATTTCATTTTATTTTAGTAAATATTTTTTTTATTTCATTATATTTTTTTTATTTAATTTTTTTTTATTATTTTTTTTTTGGTTTCATTTATTTTATTTTATTTTTTTTTTTTGTTTTATTTTAATATAATTTATATTATCTTATTTTGTATTTACTATAATATATTTAATTTTATGCATTTTATTTTATTTTAAATTATTTTATTTCAATTTATTTTATTTTAGTTTATTTGATTTGATTTAATTTTTTTTTTTATTTAATTTAATTTAATTTTATTTTATTTTATTTCATTTCATTTCATTTTATTTTATTTCATTTCATTTTATTTTATCGTACTTTATTTTATTTCATTTCACTTAATTTTATTTTACTTTATTTAATTTTTTTTTTATTTCATTTTAATTTGCTGTGGATAATTGCATTTTTAAAATGTAAATATATTATGAGCTATTTTACCTATTGTTATCTGTAACTTATTTCGAGAAGGCTATCCTTCCAGCAAAATTTAAAGTATATTTTCGAAACCAAAAAGTTATAGTAATAATTTGAAGCGATATACCTTCCAGGTGATTAAAACTGTATCACTGGACATTTTCTACCGAGAAGCTGTTTGGTTTGGTGGCTTTATTTTTGTTTGAGCTAAAGTAATGCTCATAAGAACACATTCCAGTTGGGAGAATAAAATGCTAGCGATAGCTGCCTTGGCTTTATATGTTATTGCTGATTTGTGATCTTTTTTCGAGATGCATGTGTACGTGAAATAAATTTTAAAAACTTTTCTAAGAAAAAGTTTGTTGATCAGTTCTTAGTCTTCACTGCATTTTGCTTTGAAGTTAGGAAAAATATTGCAACTAAGAATTCTTGGTGAATGGAACTATAAATTATAACAAATTGCGGTTGGTTAACCATATTTCCGCTATCAACTTCAAACTATCAAATATGCTTTCTCATATTTGCACTGACATGTTGTCAATAAGCGAAGATCTGTACATGTCAGCAGAGCTTAAGTGAATAGAGAACAAAAAAAAATAATGCTAACACATAGCATTGAGTGATGGCATTCGCGACCAACAACATTTGTCACAACATTTGCAGTCACGTCTTTGGCCAACAACAAACAAGCAGCAACTTTCAAAACATAAATACGTAATTTGTAACCATCTGCAATAAATCACAAATACACTTTCCTGTCGACTGCCTTTCTACAGCCTTTCGTTGTAAGATAAAAAAGTAAAGCAACTTTGCCTGGCCGTGAAGTAGGCAAATAGCAAAGTCGGCGATGTTGCAAAATGAATTTCAGTGCGTTTTCAATTTTTCATTCTAATAACATCATTTTGCATTGTTGTGTTGCCCATTAAGTTACGCCATTTAACTCTAACTTTAACATTCATACTTAAATATATATATACATGCAAGCAGGGACCGTGAGATTTATTTGATATTTTAGACGTTTTTGCTCAAAATTAAAAAAATTTGTTTATTACTTTTCTTCAGAAATTACTTTTTGTTAAACTTGACTTTGACCTGATAACTGCCTTCGACTTCAAAAATTGCTTTGACTTAGCATGGGATTTTTTTTAGCAGTAATAAGTATTTTGTTCAAAATAATTTCGACATGACTATTTTTCCCTAAAAAGTTACTTTGATTTCAAAAGCGACTTTGCCCTTTGAAATGTTTTTTTTTTTTGTTAAAATTGCTTTGCCTTGGAAAACTATTTTTGCTCAAAAAATTACTTTAACTCGCAAAGTGGCATCGACTTGAGAACAGGAATAACCCAAAAAAATTACTCGCCCTCTATAAAGCTTAGACATGGTCCTTTGAGCCGGATTCGAATCGGTGACTTATGAATATCACTAGACGACTAAGCCTTCTAGGGGGGCGAGAATGTTTAAGCGACATAAGCTATAACTATTTCTTTCGTTTATTTCATTTGCGCTGCGTTCTCTCGTAATTCGCAACCAACTAATGAAATATTTCGAAGATATAGTTTATGTTTTGTAATCCCAAATCGGGATTTTTCACAGCCAAAATTAGGAAGTCAATCCCGCGCAATGCCTCAGAGCCAACAGTGCTCGCCCCCAATTAATATATACAAGGTGTAACAAATGCACCGCACCCCGTTCTATAGAAAAAATAATTAAAATAAATAAAATTAAATAAATACTAGAAAAGGGATCCCTATATTAAACATGTGCTCCGCACACCCCCTTTTCCCCTCTCAAAAAAAGTACTCGCCCACCATAAAGCTTAGACAACTTGAAAAATTACATTGACTTAAATAATGCCTTTGACTTGACAAATGACTTTACCTTGACAAATTTATTTTTCGTTACAGAATTGAAAAATGACTTTAATTTAAATAATAAATTTGACTTTAGCAATAATTTTTTTGTTGAAAATGGTTTTGACTTCAGAACTAACTGTATCTTAAAAAAATTACTTTGACATCGAAAAATCAGTTTGACTTGCAAAATTTAAAAAATTTGTTTGTGCAAAATTATTTCGACTAGATAAGTGACTTATCCTGGAGAAATGAAATTAATTTCAAAAATTAATTTCGTTTTAATAGTGACTTTGACTTCCGAAATGGCTTTTCCGTTAAAAATGACTATGACTTGAAAAATATCTTCGACTGGAATAATGACTTGACTTTGACGTGTAAAATGTCTTTTCTTGTTAAAATAATGTCGACTAAACTACGACTTGTATAAAGACTTTGCACTTAAAATTACTTTAAATTCAAAAATTTAGCTTGAACTTTGCCTAGAGAAATGACCTTCTTTTAACAAATGACTGTGATTCAGAAATGACTTTAGCTTGAAATTTGCCTAGAGAAAAATCACTTTGCCTGGAGAAATTACTTTTTTTGCTAAACGAAAAATGACTTGGACTTGAGAAATGATATTGACTTGAAAATTATTTTTGACTTTAGAAATAACTTTTTTGTTAAAAATGACTACCACTTGAAAAATGACTTTAACTTGAGACATTTTTTGTTTTGTTAAGAAATCATTTGCGAAATTACATTAACAAAAAGACGTCGAACTGAAAAATTACTTTATCTATAGAAGTAAGTTTGGTTTATAAAATAGTTCGAATTGAAAAATTACTTTGATTCTGAAATGTTTTTGACTTAGGATGTATTTGCCCTTTTTTTTTGTTTTTTTTTTTTAAATTTTAAGTGAATTTTTAAAGCGAGATTGACTCAAAATAATCTTGAACTGTGAAATAACTTTGACTTGAAGCACCAAAGCCTTATTTAAATTCTAATTTTTATATTTAAATATTATTTTAAAATTTTATAACTAAAGATTGACTTAAAAAATTACTTTTAAGATCAATTTTTAATCGTAAAAAGATTTTAAATTGAAAAATGGCTGACTTGAAAATTTCGATGACTTTTAATATTTACTAAAGAATGGACACGAAAAATGTTGGTCGGAAAAAAATTGTCACAAAAGGAAAGTTATACAAGTTATCGAAAAAAGTTTGATTTTATTTTGTTTCTTATTAAACACTCTATATTAGATAACAAAACTAAAATCAATTATCTCTATCGTAAACAAATTGCCGTAGTTTCGAGTTGATACCTTTCATAAGGCGATGGACATCGGTTTTGGTCACGGTTTCTGCTGCTCTTTGCCAATTTGATTGAAAATGTCTCTCATTTTTAATAGTTTTTGCCGTCTTTAGCAAATTTTCTTTTAACGATAGCCCAAAATTTTTTAATGGGTCGCAATTGTGGGCAGGTTGGGGGGTCCCTTTGAACAATATGTACTCCGTTATTTTCATACCAGCTCATAGCCAAACGGCTATAGTGACACGATGCTAAGCCAGGCCAGAAGAGAAATGAAGTCTTATGTTGCTTTAGGAGGGGCAGCAAACGTTTTTGCAAACAATCCTTCATGCATATTTCCTGATTTATGCTGCCTGAGGTTATGAAGGTTTTGCTTTTCATACCACACTGACATATGCCTTGCCAGACCATATATTTTTAAGGAAACTTGTCCAACATTTTCAGCTTGAAGTTACTTGTAACACCTCCCCTCCTTGTTGCAGTATAAAACTCAGCGCCTTGGATCTGTTTAAAGTCTGCTTTGACGTTAAAGTCTGCTATTACACTGTGAGACATTTGAGGATTTTCCATTTTTTTGTTCACAATTTTTTTCGCGAGCTCACAATTCAAGGTCGACATTTTTGAACAATTGTGAATTTTACAAAAAGCAAATACGTGGAAATAATAATGACAGAAAACACTATGAAAGTGCATAATCATCTATTATCCACAGTAAATTTTACGCAAGTTATGAGTAAATAAAATCGACTAGCTTTTTTCGTGTCCAATCTTTAATCATGTTTTGACTACTGTTAAACATTAAAAGTAAACGGAAGCTAAAAGTTTTATTCAAGTTAAGACTTAAAAAAATTATTTCAATAAAATAATCGATTTCAATCATAATAAGTTAGCTAATTAGCTTTTGACTTAAACAATAAAAGTAAATTTCAAAAATTATTTTAAATTTTTATTGACAAGAAATACTTTGGGTTAAAGATGACAATGATTTAAAGTTAAAATTTTAATTTCGACCTAAACAATAAAAGTATTTTCTTTCATATTTAAGACTTTGCTTTGACTTGAAAAATTACTTTGCTCTGAAAATATTATTTCGTTTTGAAATCTTAAAGCCTCATTTCTCTCATTTGTACTTAAAAAATTTAACTAAATTTTAGCTATAATTTTTTACTTTTATGATTAAATTTGACTAGTAACTCACATTTAACGCATACAGGGACTGCCCAACCTTTATAGATGTTGTATTCAAATACAAATTAGCCTAACTAATTCATACAACTTTTTGCCTTAAAATCTCGAAAATTACTACTTACTTCGGTCCCTGCATAGAACTCTTTCTATTATATAATCGTTGTAATAAAACTGTCACTTTTATTTGTTCTCACAAAATAAAAAATACAAACTGCATACAACATATTTACATTTAATTCTTAACTTTGCTGACTTTCGCATCAACTTTTCTCATATATTCGTATGTATGTGTGTGTGTGTGTTGATGCATTTTGTTTAACGAAGCGACAAATTATTTCGAGAAAAAAGCATAGAGGGCGTAAATGCTACCAAAAATTGTTGTTGTAGAGCAATGTGAAATGCATTTAAAATATTACTTCAGAATTTACTCTGTGACTGAAATGGACGGTGCAATATTTTTTAAGGTTTGTATTTGTATTTGAATTTGCTGGACTTCAAAATGCACACAAATTGAGGTCAGATTTACACATTACGAACATGGTTGTGTATCCACATGGAACTAAACATCCTTAGACGCTGGCAAACAAATTGAGAGAAATGGGAATGTATGTACTAGCAACTATTTTGTAGGTTTCCGCCCGCCTGTTAGACGACACACAGATTATTATGTTGCAAGGTCCGAACAAAAAACTGCTAAAGGCATAGCTTGAATGCGATTCTTGGAACAAATTCTATTAACATGGTGGCTAAATACCGCTGATTTCAGTTCATCTTTATTGTGGAATTTCATTCAGAATTGTTGTTTTTTGCCGAAGAGCTCGTTTTCGTCTATCTCATTTTATTATCTTTAACACCATTATTAGCATTAACATCAGTAAGACCGTTAACGACATCACCTCATTATCGTCACCAGATCTTTCTCTCTAGTTTTTTATCGTCTTATTCCTCTTCCTCTTTCTCCTCTGTGTAATTTTCTTTCATATTATTAATAATATATTCAACATTTTCGCCAAATTTCGTTTCTACAAATCAGTTTTTGCCGAAGTTATGGTATTAAAAGTTTTGTGGAATAATCCACTATAAAAGGGGCGTGGCCACGCCACTTTTCGAAAAGTTATATTTTCTTCGTTCACGGACACTTTGAAAGTGAAATAGAAATGATATAAAGCTATTTTACGAAAAGTTATTGCCTATAAAATATATCTATGATTCTTTTAAAAGTCTTTAGTATAAAAGTGGCGGAGGACCTTAACCGATTTCGCCCTTTTTTTTCGGAGCATACCTTGTATTAGTGGAAATATATGTGCTAAGTCTCCTTTCGATATCTTGAACGGGTTTTGATTTATGATTAATATAATTTCTAAATTTGACTTAATAAAAAGTGGGCGGTGCCACACCCACACATTTTATGTTTTCTTTTTGCTTCATTAATGTCCACAGTTTATTGTTGATGCCTCTGAAACTCTCACCGTAGATGCAGGAGCTGGTTGGGCGCGACACAGGTTGTATATAGGTTTTGGAAAAGCCCAGAGGTTATATAAAGCTGAAATTCGGTATAGCTAGGAATTTATTTGGTTCAAGTTAATGATATTTTATGTATAGATATGTGTTCTACAAGGTGGCGCAAAAGTAAGCTTCCGATGTTCAGCATATCGATTGTGGCACGTTCAGTGTTTTCCAATCCCAAGTGCACATGTTTTCTAATCCCATTTCATCAAGTTGCGGCAAAAAGAACTCGTTGATCATTGCTCTGTAGCGCTCACGATTCACAGTAACCGTTTGGCCTCGACCGATTATTGGTCAAATAAATAGTCAGCAAAACGAAGTACCTTCTGTCATCATGCAAAGAGTCAGCGTATTCGCGCCTTGGCAACCAAGCCACTGTTGGCAGCAATAATTTCGAAATAGTAAAGGACTTCGTTTACCTGGGAACCAGCATTAATACCAACAATAATGTTAGCCTAGAAATCCGACGAAGAATTACTCTTGCAAACAAATGCTACTTCGGACTGAGTAGGCAATTGAAAAGTAAAGTCCTCTCTCGACGAACGAAAATAACACTCTACAAGTCACTCATCGCACCTGTCCTGCTATATGGTGCAGAAGCGTGGACACTAACAACATCTGATGAGGCGGCTCTGGGAGTATTCGAGAGAAAGGTTCTTCGAAAGATTTGGGGACCTCTACGCGTTGGCGACGGCGAGTACCGAAGAAGATTTAATGATGAGCTGTATGAACTTTACCCAGACGCCGACATAGTTCAGCGAATTAAAACACAGCGGCTTCGCTGGCTAGGCCACGTAGTGCGAATGAGCGAAGATGCTCCAGCCCAGAAGGTATTCTTATCGGCACCCGCCGGTGGAAGCAGAGGAAGAGGGAGACCACCACTCCGATGGAAGGACCAATTGGCGCCAGTTGGCGCAACGAAGAAACTACTGGCGAGCTATGTTGGACGGTCAAAATCGCCCAGGCGGTTAGATGACCATTTAAAGAAGAAGAAGGAGCAGTATAGCATAACATTGTTTATTAACGTGTATTTCGCATGTGTTTACTACACAAATGTCAAAACAGAACTGACTTTAGGTGCCAATCGCAAATTTTATAGCATTTTCTGATAGGAGGATTACTTTTGCGCCACCTTGTATATATCAAAAAAACCTTGGAAAAGTAAGCGGTACCAGGACCAAAAAAGGTTAACCGCTATATCTTCGAAAATATGTACATATCAGTACACGTAAAGGAAAAGGGATAAGAAGGGGAGTAGGAATAGAAAACTGTATAGTTAAAAGAGGTGTTGGAGGAAAATGAAGAGGGTAAAATAAACTAACGGGATATAGGGGTGGGGTAAAAGCAAAAGTAGAAAGAAAAATTTAGATATAGGAATACATTACGAGGAAGCGCCAAGTGGGGAGACAAGTGAGTACAATTTGTTAAATAAGGCCAGCTCAAATTTTAGGCAAGACAATGTCTGCAGGGTCCGCTGTTTATTGTAGTGAAACAAATATATAATAGTAAAATAAAGCAAGCAACGGGTCTTTGTGCAATAAGTTACCTTAAAGTCGCAGTTACCATGCTGCTACATCATTGCTACGTAAATCTAACTTCAATGGAACGTTAGCGGATATCTTATAGAAACGTCGCTGGAGCGTTGCGGCTAGCAACAAATTATTTCCCATTTTTGTTGCAAGCACGTAATTTATATGTTCCTATTACGTGCCTGCGACTAGTGGGTCAACACTTTATAGTCACAATAATGGTCGCAGCTCCGTTTGAGCACCTATTTTCCCTAGTGGAGATTTAAATCTGCTTCCCATCAAGACTGCTGACAAAAACCGTGTTTTTATTTTTTGCGCTTTTTCAAATAAAAATTTATACAACAAAAAAAAAAATTATAAGAAGTTGGGCACTTCGAAACATGTCATCCCATACCATCGCTGTGCATATCGTTGTAATTTTTCTCTAATATGAATCAACAAACAAAACATAAAAACTCGAGCATTACTCCAACAACAATTACCAAAAATAAAATTCTACTTACAGTTAAGCGAGTTTTGCATATACAAGGTGACGCAAAAGTAATCCTCCTATCAGAAAATGCTATAAATTTTGCGATTGGCCCCTAAAGTCAGTTCCGTTTTGACATTTGTGTAGTAAACACATGCGAAATACACGTTAATAAACAATGTTACGCTACACTGCTCCAGAACGCGGAATATTGCTGACTATTTATTTGACCAATAATCGGTCGGGGCCAAACGGTTACTGTGAATGGTGAGCGCTACAGAGCAATGATCAACGAGTTCTTTTTGCCGCAACTTGATGAATTGGGATTGGAAAACATGTGGTTCCAACAAGACGGTGCAACAGCGCACACTGCACGTGCCACAACCGATATGCTGAACATCGGAAGCTTACTTTTGCGCCACCTTGTATATCTTCTTTCAAATAAATGAGAGAACATCACTAACCACTGTTCACACAAATTCATTCATTTTACTCTCGATAAAGCTACGTGGAAAACTTTCCTTTTAAGCTTTAGATAAAAAGGCAAATCAGCTCAACAATCAAATAATTGAAGTGTAAGAGAAGGATAGAATAAAATAAGATAACTTTTCACAAAAAGATATATGTTAATACTTTAAAAGTACTTCCAAGAAGAAAAGCTTGTGTTATAACTTAAATGGCATTGCTTAATGCATTCAAGGCCAAAGCTCTTAGTTATCTTGTGACTTAACAAGTAAGGATGAAAGTAAGTTGAGAAAACAATTAAAAAGGAATATTGCACTGACGGTTTGATCGGTTTGTAGACTAACAGCTTTGAGTTTTAAGAGCTATGTTGTGGAGAGTGTAAAAAATCTAGAACCGTTGAGGTACGTACTAGGGATGGGTTAATTTTTAAGACCTGCATATTAAGGTATTACAAGACAACCAAACGTTGATTTCAGGAATTAAGATAATTTTCTATTTTTTTTAATAAAAAGTGAAGCTCACCATCACCAAGCTTCCCTAAAAAAAGGAAAGATTCCGTTCAATCATCAAGAGAACATTTACTTCTTAAGGAAACCAAAGTTCTCCAACACCTCATTCATATAAATAAGTTAGTCCAATTTACAATGCGATGCCCTAGGAGAGGATCACCTAGACCTTCATGGAACCCCTTAAGCATATATTTACTCTATCTCTCGCTTCGGTATTGAGTACGCTGGGGAATAATTTTTTAGGAGATTTTGGACATTTTTGTGGTAAACGTGGCACTCAGAAGGAAAGAAATTAAGTAGTCCAAGATGGAGTAGGTGATCCACTTCTAGGAGATTGCCATGTAAATTAGATGATTTTTTAAGGCTTTTTAAGGAGCACTTCGATAGTCCCTTTTTTGCAAGGTTGTTAGAAGTTATCGGTGTGGAGTCAAAGCTGGCGAAGACTCATGATTTTTTATCTCTCAAAGCCGCTTTTGAAAGCTCGAAATTGAGCTAACTATACATTTGATTTGTATTTACCTTCAAGACCTAAACTTTGCAAAATAACTTTAGTAAAATAAGAGCCTCTCCAAACTCTTAACTGGATAATAGAGAATCGAGATATATAGCACAAATTGCGTATAGCCGTGAAACAACTGAAATATATATCAGTATGGAATTAAAATAGCAAATCGCATTTCCTAATTAGTTATACACCCCTATTGGGATTGTCGATTTGTGATAGACTCGACTTTTTTCGATGCAGTAGAGCGTATTTTATTTTTGTATTGATTGAACTTTATCGAACAAAAACTGCACATTTTTAATGTTTATTTATATATTTTCATTTTTATACCTTCATGAACATGAAATGGTATTTTAACTTTTTTCCGATGTTTGTAAGTATGAGAAGAAGAAGAGATAGACCCACCAATAAGTACGAGGTGTGTTCAAAAAGTATCGCGAATTTTGAATTTTCGCTGGTTACGTATATTCGAATTTCGAATTTTGTGTGGCTTTATGTTGGTACTCATGTCTCTCACTTATGCCGACAAGCTCGGCCATTTTGAATGTTCAGTTAATTGTTGACAGCTGCTTTGCTTGCACGGGGTTTGGATCGTCTTCGATTTTTACGCGAAATTCGTACCAAAATTGCTCAATTGTGACCAAAAACAGCATCGCATGAACATTGCTAATGAGATGTTAAACTCTGTCCGCGACGACCCAAATTTGCTCCAGAGGGTCATAACTGGAGACGAATCGTGGGTTTATGGTTATGACGTGGAAACCAAAGCTCAATCATCTCAATGGAAGCTGCCGCACGAACCAAGACCGAAAAACGCTCCAAGTTCGGTCGAATGTGAAAGTTTTGCTGACAGTTTTCTTCGATTGCAGGGGCGTGGTGCATCATGAGTTCTTGCCACAGGGAAGAACGGTCAACAAGGAATATTACCTGCAAGTTATGCGCAATTTGCGCGAAGCAATCCGCCAGAAACGCCCGGATTTGTGGAAGAACAAAAATTGGCTTTTGCACCGCGATAACGCCCCTGCTCAAGCATCGTTGCTTGTGCGCGACTTTTTGGCTAAAAACAACACACTAATGATGCCGCAGCCACCGTATTCCCCAGATCTAGCCCCCTGTGACTTTTTCTTGTTCCCTAAACTGAAGAGGCCCATGAAAGGACGACGTTACGCTTCTCTTGACGAGATAAAGACGGCATCGAAAGAGGAGCTGAACAAGATGCAAAAAAATGATTTTTTGAAGTGCTTCGAAGATTGGAAAAACCGTTGGCACAAGTGTATAATATCTCATGGGGATTACTTTGAAGGGGACAAAATAGATATTCATGAATAAATAAATAATTTTTGAAAAAACACAAAATTCGCGATACTTTTTGAACACACCTCGTATACCGAAATGATCAGGGCTGAGTTGATTTAGCCATGTCCGTCTGTCTGCTTGAACGCAAAGTAGTCCCTCAGTTTTTGAGATATCTCGCTGAAATTTGCTGAGGGGCCGCCATTTTGTAAAACATTAATCAATTGTCGGAACCAGCAAGTTTGGACCAATACAACGCATACCTCCCATATAATCGATTCTTCCGATAAACGGGTTTTGGCCTATAACTGTTGCAATTAAAAAGCTAGGAGCCTAACATTTTTGCAGGTTTAGTACACTTTATATATGTAATATGTGTAGAGAAAATCACTCAGATCGGACCAACATAACATATAGCTCCCATACAATCGATTGTTCCGATAAATGAAGTTTGGGCTATGTAACTTTAAATTAACATTTTTGCAGAGTTTGTACTAATTGTGAGTAACTTAAAACCGTGATGCGTATCCATGAAAGGTATAAAGTCTTCGGTACAATCGAAGACAGCCCTTTCCTTATTTGTCAATGATTTACTTTTTATCCAACTTATCAGCACTTCTCAAATCACATCGACACGCCGGCGACTGCAAAATGGTTGTAGAAAGATGACCGATTGAGTAATCACAGTCGCTCATTAAGCGATCGAGTCGACAATCGCAATGGCTCGATGATCGCTAATCGCTTAGTATTCGATTATCTATTCTTGTTCGACACTCATAATAGGGGAGATAACTTATAATGGGGTAAAATTCCACTTTCGAAGAACAAAATGTGCAGTATTTTAACATAGCCCAAATCATACGAGATGAAACTTGGGCATGTTTCCGCAAATGGGTATCAAAGAAGATTTAATTATGAATTTTTCACTCGAATAAAAAAATCAGTAGCTGAACAAACTCATGCGAATGATCCGAAGCCTTTTTTGTCAAAACATTCTAGTGCCATCACATTAATGGGAAGCAAATGCTTGTCTGGCAAGGTCAAATGGCAGTATGTTTATAAAATTGAAGAAGCCATTGGCTTGTTTACAATCGATTATCCGTATAATCGTTTGGTCGAATAGTCGAATAGCAGTTACTCTGCCGTTTGAAAGTCAAATAGCAAATATTCGATTCCAACTAATCGACTCACTGTCACTAATCGAATATTGACGGTTTGTTAAATTATTATTTTATTTTTCTAAACAGCGATTTTAATTGTGATTTTAATAAATTTGATTTGATTTCTTTTTATGTGGTTTCTGTTATGGAATTCGCTATATTTCACATGAAAATTATTAAAAACACAGCTTCTTTTTATTTCGTCTAAAGATATCCAATTTAATTTAACTAATCATATATTAAACACAACTGTATGTAATACTTCTATATTGCCAGAATATACTCAGTACATTCGCCAACATCAGAGTGCAGATACATAGGAAACGAGCTTACCAAAATGGCATATTTTGTTTGGAAAAATCTATGAGTGTGTTTGACTTTCATTGAAAAATATTTTTGGATGAGATACAAAATTTTAATTTTGTAGAACATAGGTATAAACTTAAAATAATTAAAGTCTATCATAAGATTCTAGTTGACTGGGTCATGACCATATCTAAGGGTATGGTGAATTGTCTAAAGATTCTTGGCGCAATTGCGGGAATACAGCTTTGCAAAGCGGGCTCGCCTCTATTCTATTGTATATATAACATGGAGATATTCTATTGAAATTCCATCTAGCTTAGCAGCAACCGCACGAAGTTCAGACATGTAGGTCCCTAAAATTTTTAGAAAAAAATTAGAAACACCAATTACAACCAAACCTCGAATTGGAGAAACGAGAAGCACCTCTTCAATTTCCTCGGAGATATATTGCGCCAAATGACTATTATTTTCTTCAATATCGTCAAAGCGACATAAAGCGGGTGGTCCACAGTGCTAAATTTCGATAAAATAAGATAGGGGCATTACATAAAATTCTTGAATCTATTTTATAAGCTTGAACTGCTCCTGTAACGATTTGACTTTTCAGTATATTTCATAGCTAACAAAAATACACGTATGCAATGCAATCTCAGAAATTGAGTTTCTCTGTCTCCCTTTGATTTCGGTTTCGAAACATTCGATTATTTAATAAATAAATTACATACAATCCTGCAGTTGACTCATTGATGGTTAAAATTTGTTGCATGAAGTTTTGGGCTGCTAATTAGCTATTCTGAGGGAATGAGAAAACCGCTAAGCATTTGAAGTTTAACCGCATTATGGTTATATGTGAAAATAAGTAAATAATGCGATTCAGTTTGGTTACTAAATCACACATATAACAATATAATATAATGGTATGCGTCCATATGTATAGACAGTAACTACGCTGCAAAAAATTGTGCGATTCATCTCTAAAGAGAGTGATCCGTGATTAATCCCTTTAGCCTAGACTTTGTTATAATACAATATGCGTTAGTAAATATTTATTCGTGTAGCATACTCATAGAGATACAAGTAAATTTTAGTTTTTGTAGCATACTTATAGGAATTAAACGTTCCCCTTGGGGAAGAAAGTGGATTAGTTCATTCGTACCCGTTCGGGTATAAATGGGTGCAATTGGTCTCTCTATAGGACAAGCTCAAACAATGTGAACAGTTCAACCCATACAAAGTTTTCAGAACTGGCATTAGTCGAATCCTCCTTTGCTACTCATCCCGGATGCATCATAGACTAATTGGATTTTTTGCAGAGGAGCATAAATGAAGATACACAGCTGGAAATATAACTAATATAAAAAGTAGTTTTTTGTGTGGTTTTGGAAAGTATTCCCCCGTAGATTTTTCATGAATTACTCTGAAACAAAGAAATTTGGGACGATGAAGTATGTGATAATCTCTCCGGACATCGCCATATAAATTGGAACACCTCTATTATATGTATAAAGATTTCTTAAGAGTACTCCGATACTCCCTCGTTTTTTGCAGACAAAAAAATCTTACGATTTTGGCTTGTTACCTTAACTGCTGTTTTTATTTTAAGTCCCTAAAAAGGTATTCACGAAATTTCTAGAATATCGGCTAAGCTCTTTCAGCTTGAAAACATATAAAAGTTAGGTTCTTTAAAATTTTACCAACCCCAAAATTAGGTTTAGCTATATATATTTGTAAAAATTTTATTTAAAATTCGAATGTGCCTGCAACGATTTTGAAAATATTTCTCTATATAATTTGACCCAAACTAATGTGCATGCAATCAGAACTTGAGATTTCTTCACTAGCGTAATATTCAAATTCAAAATACTCTTTTCTAAGCAAAAATTTGAATATTTTCCAAAAGCAAACTGTTTTAAGCATCCATGATCAAGATAAACAATTTAACTACGTAAATTTCAAATACAAACTCAAGCGCGCAAAGCAGCTCTTCTACGTTTTGCCGATGAGTTTAATTAATTAGCGAATGTAATTTACAGTCGCCAGTTCAGGAAAATTTGTGTTGCGAATATTTATTAAAATGAGGTTACCACTGAGCAACCATGGACAGTAAGTTCATTGTATTTCTGGCGTGTGTCGGGATTAAGTGTGTTAAATTTTTATTTAGAAAGCTAGAAATAGCTTTTTGCCAGTACACGTGACATGCGCCGCAAGTAAATAAGTACAAGGTGGCACAAAAGTAAGCTTCCGATGTTCAGCATATCGGTTGTGGCAGGTGCAGTGTGTGCTGTTGCACCGTCTTGTTGGAACCACATGTTTTCCAATCCCAATTCATCAAGTTGCGGCAAAAAGAACTCGTTGATCATTGCTCTGTAGCGCTCACCATTCACAGTAACCGTTTGGCCCCGACCGATTATTGGTCAAATAATTAGTCAGCAATATTCCGCGTTCTGGAGCAGTGTAGCGTAACATTGTTTATTAACGTGTATTTCGCATGTGTTTACTACACAAATGTCACAACAGAACTGACTTTAGGGGCCAATCGCAAAATTTATAGCATTTTCTGATAGGAGGATTACTTTTGTGCCACCTTGTAGATGCGAGGAATTGTTTCAGTATAAACGAAAATGGCAAACATGAAAATGGAATTTTAAAACAAAACCAAATTAGTGCATTTTTTTGGTGATGTTGCGAAATGCTGATTTTAAATTCCAGAAGCAGAAACAAAAATAGACCAAACAAGTAAAGAAATGAAATGATAATCAGATCCTATTGCAGTATGGTATTAACTTCTTGCCCGGACCTTTTACAGGAGTATACGAGATGCTATTGAAAAGCAGCTGGCCAATTTTGACTGAAATATCAAGTTGAAATTACAACCAATCGCCCTTGAAAATATCAGAATATTTGTGCTGAAAAGTGGGCGGCGCCACGCCTACTTCCAAAAAGCTTTTATGTGTGGAAGATCTTATTGATATTGCTCGCATAGTTCTAGAAATATCGCGTTTTAAGTTTTACAAACAAATTTTTTAGAACTATGTTAAGAAACTGAACCGATTTTTTTTTGTAAGTTTAACGAGCTCAAGACCAGTTGATAATAATTCTTAGTTAATTATTATTATTTTTGATTAGAGGAAAAATTGAAAGCAACAAACATATACAGGCTATAGTTATAGCACTATTTCGAAAACAGCCACGATTTCTCGTCAGTCTAATTCGTATAGTTTTGCTATTTTCAGAGTATCTTGTGGAGAATCGAACCCACTCAGTTTGATTGCCAGTGCAGCTGCCTAACCCATAGGTTATGCTGCGTATAGTTTTGCAAGCTGCTTAATTCAAGTTTTCCTCTAATTGTTGTTTGTTATCTTGCCAACGATATACACAATATTTTAGACATTCTGTCTATATGTAAATCATGTATGCTGGACTTTGTTTTTGTACATTCTTCCTTCTATTTTTTTTTAGAAGATAGTTATTGTACATAACCGCGTGCTCCAGTATAAATGTATTTTTGTTGTTGGTTTTATGGTCTGTTCATTTTTAAATATTTTTGTAAGTTTAACGAGCTCAAGACCAGTTGATAATAATTCCTGGTTAATTATTTCGCTCATTTTTACAACAAACAGTAAACTTTCGTTTCGACAAATCAATTTTTGCCAAAATTATGTCATAAGAAGGTTTGTGGAAAAAACCCCCTTTGCAGTCAACTGCCAAACTGGTTAGTAAACATTCTAGTTCATTAACTAGAATTTCGTGGTCGTATTCATATCAGTTTGGGCGACTGAAACGTTTCCGCTATCATAAGCACCAGCAACCCTCTAAAATTGTCGATACATATGCGAGCGAAAAAGAAAACAACTCAGTATTCGGACAACAATCGTTCAGTTAACATACCTACATTTTAATTTTCTCTTCAACTAATATTCTGAGTATTAAAATATTCATTTAATTTAATTAAAAATAAAACATTCTTGCAAATAATATTTCTTATAGTTGCAGATCATGTACGTACGTGCATGTAATTGTAGTTATTCAAATATTTATATATTCCTTCAAATTAAATTTTTTTTTTGAAGAACTTTTACAGTTTTAAAATTCATAATGAAAATATTTTATTTCGAAATATCAAAAATTAAGATGTGAAAAATTATTATTCTTGGCCTTGAGCTCGTTTCATGAATACTTGAAAAGGTACAGGCCGTAAAATCAACAAAAATTGTTGGTACAAAAAAGCAATATCAACAATTTTCATTAAGTAACAAAAGTTAAAAATTTTGAAAAGAAGTCATTCAATTGATATTGATAAATTGAATTAAATCTAATTATTAAATATATAAAAAATATGGATTAAATCCACAGTTACCACTAAAGTTGCCGACTCGTTTCACTCATTTTGTGCACTCAACATTGTTTGGGTCAACATTGTTTGGGTTAATATTGACAACCGTTGTGTATGCGCTTTTATTTCCAAAAGGACTTGACACATTTGACTGAAAAGACAGTTGAGCGCCAATGAATGAGAGAGTTCATTTTCTCAGGACAATTTGCATTAGTAATTTATACATATGTATGTATGTACAAAATTTTATAAATTTAATTTTTTCCACCTAAATTTATCTTAACCAAACTAAATACAGCAATTTTATTTTAATTTTGTTACGCAGCCCAAAACTACTTTCTTCTAAACTTCAAACACAAAATCTCAATTAGCCAAGGCACTGCACAAAGCGCCATAAAGAAGTTCAGACAATGGAAAGTGATCGTGAAATCTTTAGTTTGATCTTGCAAATAGCCGACCAGAGGTCCAATAGCAAACATTATATTGCCTTGCAAGAACATAAACAAGCCGTAACCGGTTGCGAATCTGCAGAGATTTAGATATATTACACAATAAATAAATATTTAATCTGTTTAGCGATAGTGTGTTCACTCACCTTTCTTTGGGCAAATATTCGGCGAAGACAAGCGGCAGTGGCACGTGCACCCAAGTACGCAAGAAGCCCATCACAGCTGTTGTGCAAGCCATATCAACGTAACTAAAAACGTTCAGAAATGCTGAAATAAAAGAAAACAAACAAAATTTGTAGTACGATTTTGTTGTCAACGAAAGGTTTCGTGTTATCCAACAGCAACTTTACCCAATACAACAATAAAACACCCCCGTCCACTTAAATGTATGATAAATTATATTGTCATATATTATACAGAGTTATCAGTGCTAAGTTAAATATTGATTACGTCAAGTAGTGGAAGCTGACGGAAATTTGTGTTTTATGTATGTAAATATGTTCTGATATAATGAAAAGTTCATTGCATAATAAATTTAGTTACACATTTGAGTAGTGATAGCAAAAAGGGAAGCGAAAATCATTTACGCCATTGCTGCTCATTCAAGTTGAATATTGCAACTGTCTTTATGGATTAGGGTGTGGAATTTAGAGGCGAATTTTTATATGCTGCTTATTCATTTTATTGTTTTGCGCTAGGCCGTAACTGCATAAACGAATCAAAATAGATATCCCTACTAATATTATAAGTTTGTATGTAAATTTTTTTATAACCATTTCACAAGAAAACTGCGTAAATAATCATTATGAAACTTTGTAAATACATTCTTGAAGGTATTTGCAAGTAACATAATATACTTTTAAAAAAAAAAACACTTTTTTTTTAGGAAAGATAAAAAATTGTTTGCAAAACATTTCAAAATTTAGCTGTATTTTTCTTTGCTTGGCGAAGCCTTGAACAAACGTGTTCAATTTAAAAACAAAGTGTTCAGGAGGAAATAGAAAAATGATTGATTCTACACCCCTGCATACGAAAACTTAAGCAAAGCTTGCGATATCTTTGGAATTACTGAGTCGCATTGTTGTTTAAAATATGTCACGCCCACTTTTAACATATCAACTTTGTAGAATGCGAAAAAGTTAACAATTAGTGTATAATATACCAAAAATTATCAAATTTGGTGGGTAGATTGAAATTATGGATCCTTGTATTTAAAAAAAAAAAGGTTTGACAACACCCACTTTTGATTAAGTAAATTTTAATAATATTATTGACCATAAACCAAAACTTATCATAACAAAATTCGCCACTACAAGGAAAAATAATGGGCGTAATTGGTTAAAGATCAGGTCAGTTTTTTTATAACAATTATTTAAATTAAAAGAGATGAATATAATATAATATTTTTTTCTACCTTAAAATATTTTTATTTTAAAGCATTTTAATTTAGCTTATATGAAAATAATAATTTTTTTAATTTTTTAAATAATATTTTTTTTTTGATTAATTATCAAACATTTTTATAGAATAGAGAAGGAAAATTTAAAGGCGATCGAACCCAAAAACAAAGGTCCCCATGAGCAATTCTACATACCGCCAGATGGTGTTGCTTACACAAAGTTATGGCAAAATGAATAGAAATAGGAGTTAAGCTCACAGAAGACCACCGTCTTGATAGCCTAAGGGTTATCAAAACGTCTAGCAGCTTCCGAAAGGGATCTATAAGAAGAGCCTCAGCGGTTGTCTCTAAAAATGTACACTCCGTAAAAACAATTATTCAAATAAAACTTAATTTTATTTTAGTTAAA
Source organism: Merzomyia westermanni (assembly GCA_949987695.1). Lineage (NCBI taxonomy): Eukaryota > Metazoa > Arthropoda > Insecta > Diptera > Tephritidae > Merzomyia > Merzomyia westermanni. Next base: position 16,974,864 of record OX465288.1, on the reverse strand, counting down.
TTTTTAAAAATGGGCTACCTTACCTTTTTCATCAAGCCCATTCATACTTTTTTCTTCTAGCTAGCTTGGAAGTAAGAGAATCGGAAGGAAACATTATTATAGTCAAACACCCTAATGAGCACACCTACTGTGTATATTTGTATGTACCTTGCATCGTAACTCATTCTTCAAATGCACATAGTACATAGATTGCATAATGATAGCAATTACAATAGTTCTACGAAGCGGGTCAAGGTTTGACTGCTGTCTTTTTATTTGCAGATCTTTAGGTACTTACCAAAACGGCAAATGACTGTAAAGAAAGAGCCAGCCAAATAGATGTAACGCGATGGCATTTGTATGAAGGCAGTTGAAAAAGCTAAAAATATGCGTGATATGAGATCGGCAGCAGCACCAATAGCTATAATACTGGCAGTATCTGGCTGAAAAAAGAAAAGAAAAAGTTTTAAAAAGAAACACAAGTTTTAAAGGTCTACCTAATAGAGTTATCGAAGTGTAATCGATATCAACGAAAGCATTGGTTATGTCGATAACGAGATCTATTTCATTAATCCTTGTTGTTGGTATGATTTTTAACGGCAAAAACAATTCCGCAAAAGCTAATGGAAGTAACATCGACGAGCACAGTAAGTTCACAAGATATGGCCCGGCACCTTGGGATAGTAGCTCCACCTGACGGGAAAGCCATTTCTATCACACCGTTAAACCTGAGGTGGGTCTTATCTGCCATTTTGCTCTTAGCCGTAATCTAGTAGCCATTAGCAGAACTCTATCTGCTCTTTAATCGTACTCTTCATCTGCTAGATATCTGGGGTATGGTGGAGCAGACTTCCATTTAGTAGCGTAGGAAATAATAAAACTGTGCAGTGCTGCAGCTACCGTCAAATTCCGTTTCAGTATATTTGAAGTTTTATAAGGCTGAAGGATGAAGGAGTTGAAAGAGCTGATATTACTTAGAGTGCGGTGTAGGCACAGGATTCTACGCCACCATGCACCCCTTAGAGCTTCATCTTCAGAGGTACCTATTCAATGTTGAGGTCCCTAAATTCGAACGTTGGCTTAGTCAAAATGATAAGTATTTCTCGGTCCTCCACACTGTGGTGTTCGCAATTCCCAAAGTAATGAAAGGGAGAACAATTGAACTGATTAACATTTTGGCCGAGCATTTCTTTCTTTCGACACCCGATTTCGGCAGAAGATCAATGGGAGGCCCTGACTGAGATGAAAAATCAGGTCGAGGATGATTTGTCCTCAATAGATGTTTTCAATTTTTTTCATTTATCGCTAAAAAGGGTTGGATTCGCTTTAATACTCAACGACCAAACTCTTAAATTTAAATATCTATACATGATGATGATTTTGTTGTAGTGACAACCAAGCTGAACTTAATATGCTAGCCATCACTCCAACTACTTAAGAACTGGTTTAGTAATGTTAGTTGCGGTCTAATCTTCTAAACGCTTGGACCGATATTAATGAATTTTTTTTGTGTACTCAAGGGGGCTCAATGGTAGTTTAGATTCATAGTCCGGACCAATGGGTGATGTGGGCGTGCCACCTCCCATACAAATCCGATTTTCCGTACTGCATATGTCCATAAGTATTCATGGTAGAATATTGAAAATTAGTAAGGAGTTAAATTAGACTAATCTCTAATACCTCAAGAAAAAAGGAGAGGAAGGGAGAAGTGGGCGTGGCTACTCCCATGCAAATTAAAACTTTCACACTGCATATCTTAGCAAATATTCATGGTAGAATTTTGAAATTTGGCTCAGAGTAATATGAAGTCAATCACTACCACCTCAGAAAAAAAGGTAGGTATAGGGAAAAGGAGGGGTGACGCCTTTTGATATATACTAGCTTTGTAAAATTTGCTATAGAGATCTTTTATATGAAGGATAAGGGCTGGATAGGAATAGGGTAGCGAAAGGGGTAAGTATAGTGATAAGGAAAGGGATATGGATAGGCAATATTTATACATCCATGCAGTTAAATTTCTGGGCAGGACAAAAGCCGCCGGGCCCTCTAGTTAAATTATAAAATACAAAGTGCTCCTCCTACTCCTACTGTTAGAATGAAACCACTGACCATTTGAACCATCATTGCTTCCCGCAAGCAGTTCTAGGGCGCCTTCTTTAGAAACTTGGTGAATATGTTGTTAAATCCGTGGGCAACGTTTAGATATTAGGCAGCAATGAAGCGCTGCTTTTAGTATCGGAAGGTCATCTAAGCAGTGCTATATGCAGGCGTTGACTTAGTTCAACGAATTAAGACCAAGCAGCTTCATTGACTAAACCTTGTTGTGCGAATGAATCAAAATGCTCCCGCCAAGAAGTTATTCTTATCGGCACCTGCTGGCGTAAGAAGATGGAGAAGGAGATTACCACTATGATAGAAGGACGAAGTGAAAACCGTTTTGAGATCGCGTCGTGTTTGCAATGGGCACCAGTTGGCAGAGGAAGAACCTACTGACGAGGTATGTAGGACAGGTCAAACCGTTTAGACAGTTAAGAAGTATTTAAGGGAAGGAAGTAAGAAAACTAATAGTGGGACTATTTTCGAATAATATTCGAATAAATACTATTCAAATAAGGGAATAAAAATATTCGTTTAAAAAATTCGAATAAAAGTATAAATTATTAGAATAAATATTATGAGAATTTTTTATAACCTTCGAATAAACGAATTTTTTATTCGAAAAATTTTTATTCGAATAGTCCCATGCCTAAAGGAAACACATGACTGTGATGAGGATACATCAAAATCCAAGAACGATCTATCTGTAGTTTTTTTCCGTAGAATTTTTTGACCATCTGCTACTTTTTTGCTGGGATTAAATATGAGAGCCCCCCGAACTCTGCTCTACTTTCATTTATTTCTTTATCAGTTAAAATTTAAGTTACATTAACAAGAACACGAAAGCTGTACAAAGGATGGTCTGTATAAATTCAAAAAAGACATTTTCCGGCCCTACTGATCAGTTAGCACTGAACTGGCTTGAAGGGGCAAATGGTTACAAGGAGCATGATTTGGGTCCCGGGTTCGAATTAAGAAAGCTATAACCCTCCATGACAAACTCTTTCGCTTTTATCACAACACAAATTGGAAGAAGAACTCAATCCAATTATACTCTCTAGGATCTAGTTAACCATAAAAGTTTGCCATGTCCACAGAGATAATTTCTTATATTATAAGTATATACATACCTTTGTAAAGCCCAATTCAAAAAGATATAATGGTTGTAACGTGAAGAATGCAATATCGGAGTAGAGAGCAAATGAGATACCCAAAACGATATTGACATAAATCGGTTGCTTTAGTAGCGTCAAATCCAAAAAGTCGACTATCGCTTGCCAGCAACCAAACTGTCTTGGACTATCATCTCCAACTCTATTTACAGCCAATGTTGAGTGAATACGGGAAATCACGGGTGAAGCATGCGAAATTACAATTGGTCCCGTCCAATTGCCCAAGCTTGTAAGGCTGGAAGAGCGCCTAGAGAGCGCTGCTGAATTCTCTTCTGATATATGCTGTGATTCGTGTTTACTACACTTAAGCGGTGTTACACTATTGGGATCGTCTGCAGGCGCGGTACTCTCAGCGTCCGTTTGAAAAGCGCATTTTTCCCCAACATCAGTCGTTTTACTCAACGCAATCATTTCTTGATCCACTTCAACTTTCACTTTTTTCATATGCCACTCGACTGGTTGCATTAACAGCATACCAAAAATAGAATGCCCATTGAAGGCCGCCAACACCAATAAACAACCACGAAATCCATAAAGATCCAAAAGCATTTGTATACCAACCGGATAGAACATGGTACCCAAACCAATGAGCGCTTGAGCAAAACTCATCCACATAACACGTTTCTTAATGAAATAATGATTGAATGTTGTGTACGCTGTTGGTACCATCAAGCCAAAACCAATGCCCTGAAAGACACTAAAAGCTAACAGCAGATGCCAAGTAGACTGTGCAAATATCTGTATTAACGAACCAAAAAAGTATGCGAAACCGCCAACTAGCCCAATGGCGCGTATGCCGTAGCGAGTGAATAACGAACCAGAGAAGAGTCCAGCAAAGCTGTAGGCGCAAAAGAAAGCGCTGGTTATTAGTGCGACGGCGCTTGTTTCGGCACCGATGCTCTTGAGGAAATCACCAAATAATAAGCCAAATGAAGGTAGCGCGCCCAAAGCACTGATCTGTGAAGTTGAAGATTGTGAAAAGTGTTTATTTATTGGAAAGTTTCTTCAAATAAAGTCATATTCATAACTTACAAGTGGAAATGCCATACCAATGCAAATACAAATTCCCCAACCGCCATCCGGTGCTTCCAGTCTAGTTGGTGTCTTCATAGCTTCACAGCTCTACACTTAAACTACTCGGTCGTGAATGATTTACGCTGCCTATCGCAGCATCTCTGGTAGTTGTTTTCACTGAAAAATTAAAACAATGTCAATTTTCGTCAATTGATAAGATAAGAGATGTAAAATGCTGAATGAGAAGAGAAGTATCATTCACGTTGCGAAAATTTTATCTGTACGATACGATACGATAGATGGGTAGGTGTTATCTTACATAACAAATAACAACAATTAGTAATTGAAACAACTGATCATTGTAACCGATAAAATTATTACGGATGCTACTACTGATTGGGGGTGCCATTGTCTTTCAAGATCAAGTAAGTACAAGCGGCCTGAAATGTATAAATAAAAAACCCGCGTTAGCACATTACATGTAATAGAAGTTATCTTCTTTTTTTCCCGGAAAATTACAGGACCGTTTTGGAATTGTTTTGACGCGACTTTTTCGCGGCTATTTCGGGAAAATGTTCCCAAAATGTATCGCGAACTCTCGAAACGGTCCCGAAAAGGTTAGAAATGATCCCAGAAAAGTCCTAAAAAATTCCCGAAAATAATGCCGAAATGATCCTGCAATCTATATATATAAAATTGAAGTTATGTATGTATATATGTATCTATAGATCGACTTGCGTCCTAAACATATAAACCGATCGTATCCAAATTTGAAACACGAACTGGATACCTTACCGGGATGGTCATGGGCTAAAAAATATTTTGATATATGGAGGGGGCGTGGCACCTCCCATACAAATGGAATTTTTAACAGTCCGTATTTCTGGAAGTATTTACGTTAGACTACTGAAATTTGGTAAGCGGTTATATGAGGTTAATCCCTAACACCTCCAAGAAAACTGCGGATAACGAAAAAGGGGGCGTGGCACCTCCCATACAACTGGAATTTTTTATAGTCCATATCTCTGGAAGTATTTAGGCTAGACCAATGAAATTTGGGAACGGGTTATATGTATGAGGTTAATCCCTAACACCTCCAAGAAGACTGGAAAACGAAAAAGGGGGCGTGGCACCTCCCATACAACTGGACTTTTTTATAGTCCATATCTCTGGAAGTATTTAGGCTAGACCAATGAAATTTGGTAAGGGTTTATATGAGGTTTATCCCTACTACCTCCAAAAAAACTGGGGATAACGAAAACGGGGGCGTGCACCTCCCATACAGCTGAAATTTTTTTATAGAAATGTGGGGTGAAACTGACGGGTATAAGCTAGTGATTCATAAATGATAAAGAAAAAGTCCCGAAGTGATCCCGAAATGATCCCACAAAAGTCACGAATTAGCCTTGAAAAAGGCCCGAGAACAATGAAGAAATGATCCCGACATCGCCCCGAAATAATACTGAAAATGTCCAGAAATGATCTCCAAAAAGTTCCGAAATGCCCTTAACCCTGCTTATATTACATAGATTCAGCTACAATTCCCAGCCACAATTTTTTATTTCCGTTGCATAAATAAACAGAAGTTGAACTACTCCAAAACAATATTTCGCTCTCAATCCAAACTTTGCATCGCCGCCTAGTTAAGAGGTTAACTTCAAAACCACAAGTTAAAAAAAATTTTAATTAATATCGCAACTGAAAACGGAGCCGTAACCTTCACAGTAACCATAACCACAGCCATAGAAGTAAACGGAATCATAACCTTAACCTCAACCGTAAAAATAACCATAACCGTGTAAGTTACCGTAAACATAACCATAATATATATATTTTTTTCTAGAAATGTCATCTGCCTTTGAAAATATAGCAGCTGAAATCGGAACCTTAACTGTGGCCGTAACCATAGCCATAACCATAACCATAGCCATATCCGAACCCGTCACGGTAACCATATTCATAATAGAAATCTGTTTTTGCTAAAAGTTTGATCTGGTCTTGCAAATAAAGCAGCAAGTTCAGGTCATTATAAGTACAAATTTATGTTCCTTCAAACGTGAAGTTTTAATGCTAAATCTATAACCTGAATCAGTTAAAGACAGACCTGTTAAATTTGTTTAGTAATTAGAAATCAATTAGTTATACGGCTTTTTAGATGATAATGATTTTAATTGTTTTTCAAGAAAAGGCCTTTATTCATTGATTACGATTAGAAAAAAAACAAGAAATAATCATGATTTTTTACGATTAATAAAAAAAATCTAAAATAATCAAAAAAATTTGTTGAAATTTTCAGTAATGATGTGTGTATTTATGTGCTTTTACAATAATACTGAAAAACTCAAAAAAAAATTAAGTAATCAAAACAACTCTTTTTGATTATTTTCGATTATCGTTTGATTTTTTTATTGGATTCTCAAGAAAATAATTAATCAAACCGGTAATCATTGCTATTAGTAATCATTATTTAACAGGTTTAATATCCCCAGAAGAAGGCGCGGAGAGCGTCGAAACACTTAGGGAAAATAAAAACAAAAACAAAATCTTGGTTTTATTTGGATGGCCGTAAATGCTCAACCCAGCGAACACAAATATATAAATGTCTCGTTTAAGAATATGTTCCTGCAATCGATTGAGGAACTGGAACCGATATCGCAACCAAAATCGTAATCGTAAATGAAATAATTTTCTCAACTGTTATCGAAACGTTTTTAACCGTAAACATAATATCAGCGTAAACTTAATATAACCGTAACGTTGTTATAATAATAATAATATAGATCTTTTTGCTAAACATTGGATCTGACCTTGACAGTAAAATATTACGTCCGGAAGTATGTCAGTAAAGTTATGCTCCTCAAACGAGGTAAAAAAGTTAAATCAAGCTTCTGCAACCATTATTGTAAAACTAATCATAACCTCAAACGACCATCAAAAATGCCGATCTCTCTTTGTTGAAAATTTGGTTTGGCCTTGGAAATATACCACCACGGGCAGCTGTTTATTAATTTGAGGTTATGTTACCCAGCATTTTTGTAAGTTTTAGTGCTACCATTATGAACGCAGGTCAAAAGTTCTTAGGCCAAGAACAAGAAAGGCCGCGCTCACGGGAGGTAAGCTGATAATTACCAAACATTGACTTGTCTTGCATTTCTTAGGCAATCCTCACGAACTGCAATCAGTCAGTTAATTTTTCAAACATGTTTTTCGCCTTAATCTTTTTCTTCCACATAATAGTTCGATCATTGGGGACGTTCCATATGCCCGAGGTGTGGCATGCGTGTGGTAGTAGAAGTCTTAAAAGGACTTCGCCGAGGTTCGAGGTGTCAAAAACATAGTTCCCCCGGTAGTCCGGCTAGAACCAAAATGTGATAACATCGAAAAGTAAACTTTACACTCCCGTTAAGAAGAACAACAATAACTTATAATTTGCGGAAAATCCGGCAACATTTAAAATCATTTTGGTCCTGCCGTCATCCGGCCTAATTAATGCAAGATTACAGTTATATCTGAAAGCAAATAACTGTACAAAAATCTTAAAAACTGGTTAGGCGGATATAAAAAATCCGGGTTATTTTATTTTTCGAAAGAAATTAGCCCAAGTTTATAAAAAAACCCGGTTGGACAAAGCTAGTCAACCACCCAATGCGCAGAGATTTCATAAAATATGTTTGTATTCCAACCTGAAGTCTCGAAAGAAATCTCGTTTTATTAATGTATGCCTTAAAAAGGTCAAGGTTATTGTAAAGTTCTTTGCCATTATTAAGAACTCAAAAAATTTATTACAATTTTGGACTCTAATTTTCAAATATTTTTACCAAATAGGTAAAGTTTCGTGCTAACCCACTTTGCAACCACAATAACTTGGTTTTTCTCCATTTAACGAAATTAATTTTATGTTCCCCTTCAAGCAATTTTCACCAGCTACCAAAAGTATTTACCACGCAAACAACAAAAATAGACGGCCCATTAAACTTCATCTATTCCCTGTTGTTTCCAAAGCCTAAGAAACTTATGGGCAAAAGTTTTTGGGCAACGACATATGACAACTTTTGCTTAGCAGTGGGCTGCTCATTGTTTTCTGGTCAACAATTTTAAAGCCACAATTTGTTATAGCAAATGTGCCTATGTGTGTGATTTAAAGTGGAAGATTCACACGCTTTGAGCATACATTAAAAGTTATGCGTTTAGCATCTGCCGTTTGAGTCGTAGGAAAATTTTGTGCTGATATCTTCCGTCACTTTGGAAACATGCTGAGCACTGCAGTTGAAGCGACTAGTCGTAAATAACTTGACAACTGGTTTGAATAATCAGCGTGCTAGGTCTACTTTCCATTTTTTTTTTTCATTATTAGGCTTGTGGTATTTATACTTAGCTGTGATTATTTAGGATGTACCGAATATTCGGGTTCGCCAAAGACATTCGCATCTGAAAATCTGAAGTCAGAACTTCATTACTAGCCTTGCGAGCGTTTTAGGTATAGTCGGCTTTCACCTTATTTGTTAGGTGCGTAAGTTTGCTAGCCAAGTAATTTCGGGAGCACTTCATCACCATTTCGGGATCACTCCACGACTTTTTCGTAAGCATTTTGGGATCATTATGAACACTTTTTCGGCACCGCTTTTGCTCATTTCGAGATTTTTTACTTCTTACTTTTCACTTTGGGATTGTTTTCTGGATGATCTTATTGAATTTCTGACAAATAAATAGCTCCATAAACGCAAATCGTCACCCGTTAGAATTATTTCTTTTAAACGCAAACAATAAGTAATGAATTTAAATAAGTTCCTATGGATTTGGTATAACTGAAGTGCTCGCAAAAAAAGTCGTGGAATATTCCTGATATCGTCCTAAAGTGATCCCGAAATTAATCCGCAAAGGTCCCTACATAGACCCGAATAAAACCAAGCAGCCCTAGCAAAAACGATATTTCTTACCGGAATGCTCCCTGTTTCGATGGGAAACTTCAGTCATATAAACTCAGTTAACCTCAATTGAACCAAAAATAACCTGAAAAATCTTCAGAAATACATGCTTTTGTGAGATCTGGGTACTTATTTGTATACCTTTTATGAACATAAAATGGTATTATAACTTTGGTCCGTTGTTTCTAAGTATTAGAAGAAGAAAAGTAAGAACAACCAATAGGTATACCGAAATAATCAAGGCGATTAGCTGAGTTGATTTAGCCATGTCCGTCTGTCCGTCCGTCTGTCTGTTTGAACGCAAGCTGGTCCCTCAGTTTTAGAGATATCTCGATGAAATTTGGTAAGAGGCAGCCTTTTTGTACACCATTAATCATTTGTCGGAACCAGCATGATCGGTCCAAAACGACACATAGCTCCCATACAATCGATTGTTCCGATAAATGGGGTTTGGGCTATGTATCTTTAAGTTAACAGTTTTGCAGAGTTTGTACTAAATGTGAGTAAGGATCGGACACTTAAAATCGTGATGCGGATTCATGAAAGGTATAAAGTCTTCGGAACATTCCTAACTTGTTTATTCTCAGATGATTAAATAACAATTTATATTTCATACTCTATTCAATATTTTTTTAATAGTGAATTAAAATATATCCTGCATTTTCTTGCTCTTTGGCCGGTTTAGTATTTCCAAGAAATTGGGAATTTGATTTGGTGAGCGTTTGACCTTTTTCGGACTACTACGAACACAGTCGGAGAATTTTATTTATCAAGAAGTATTTTTTCTGTTTCATTGAAGTACCCGAAATAATGCATGTACATTAGACTGGGCTAAACAAACATTTTTTTTTTTTTTAAATAATACAGATATTACATATTATATACTATATTCTTTAGGACTGACCTCATATTTGCTTTAAAACTGTTCAACCATATAAATAAAACAATTTAGCTGCAGATAGTTTTTAAGAATTTGTATTCTAAATGCAAATTTTTCTCAAACGGGCCTTTCCCAAATAATCACGCTTACAACATTGGCAAGGTTTTTTAATTTGTCAAGAAATTCAAATAGTACAGGTAAATTAGCTTTTATCTGGCGATTTTACCAGCGCAGATAATTCGATTTGCTAACAATATGTAGGTTAAATTTGGGCTAAAACTCGATTTTCGGGACACAGGGTGTTGTGGAAAATTCAAAATCTTGAAAATAAAAGTGTAAGTGTTTTTCTTGACTTACATCGAAACGGCAAATTCTTTCAAAAAAACTTTTTAAAAAAATCAGATCTACATTTTCTATTTTACCCTGTTTGCTCTAACTTTATTGTGGAGACAAAAATTTTGTTTTTGCTTTGCTCCAGGTTCGCCGCTTAACAATTGGGCTTACTGAAAATATACCCATTTCATTTTTGTAGCGCAATATCAGACGAACAAATTGGTTTATATATTAAGTAAGTTGGATTTTTCGCATTACAAGCGAATCATTTGAAACCTGAAAGAAAAATTTTTAAATTTTAAAATACACTTTCTTTTTTTTCATAAAAATCGAACACATTTTTAAATTAACCTAAGGATATCTTATATATAAATAGACAAGATGAATGCAATGTAGAACCGTTTTCTGCTAAACTATAATTCTAAGGTATACAAATTATATATGTATAGATAGGAAATTTTGAGGTGTACTTTTATCCGTAAATAAAAAAAAATTAAAAAATCATTTTAATATAAAAAATTTAACATAAAAGTCACACCACTACACATTCACTTATTCACACTATAGACACGCTGTGTGTGTGTGTACTTGCTTTTTGTGTACTATGCTGAATCGTGAGCATGGCCGAGGAGTTGCTTTGTAGGAAAAAATTAAGAGCCGTAGTAGTGTGAGTAGACTTGCCATGCATGTTTTTGTGTTATTCGTGTGGTCGGCTCTCACTGTGAGTGCGAAGAGTTGGTAGTGGACCAATGAAAAATAAGTATTCGCACTATAGATACTCTGTTGTGTCATGCATTTTTGCTTTAGTTGTTGTTATTGTATTGATTACTGGCTACGATGCCCAGTGTCAGCTGCTCTCCTGAGAGCACGAAAGGTTGCTTTGTTGGATACATTAAACAAGCAATGTAAAATATGAGCAAATATGTAAAATTAATTGCTGATACCTACAAACAGGGCTTACAAAAATAAAATAAATGATTACTCATAAAGAGTATTAAACACCGAAGAAAATTAAAGGAAAATAGAGGAAAGGAAAAGAATTGAAAGCAAGGAAAATTAAAGGAAAAAAAGGAAGGAAAAGGAAAGGAAGGAAAGGGAAGGGAATGGAAAGGATAGGAAAGGAAGGAAAATTAAAGGAAAGAAAGGAATGGTAAGGAAATGAAAGGAAGGGAAGGAAAACGGAATTAAAGGAAAGGTAAGAAAACGAAGGGAAAAGATAGAAAAAAAAGGAAGGGAAGGGAAAGGAAAAGAAGTTTGAGGAAAGGAAAAAATAAAATAAGAGAGTAAAAGAAGAAATCAAGGAAAATAAAAATATGTTAGAGGAAAGCAACGACATAGAAAGGAAGAAAAAAAGGCGGATAAAAGATACAGCAAAAAAATAAAATAAAATAAAATAAAATAAAATAAAGTTTACTGGTTGAATTTCAACCACTGGGCGAACTCTAGTAATCAGAAATTCATATGAAAAAATTTGGTCAATATACTTCGTTTTATTCAGGTTTACGTTCAGTTTCGTATCATGTTGTATAGCCATGATTATATGAATTGATCTTCATAAATCACATCTCTACATATAATAAAATTGTAAAAGGTCTATGTCTGTACATTGCAGATATTTAAGAAAAATCGATAGCAGGGATCATTATTAGGCCAATAGAAGCCAAATCAACTGTTTTTAGAATTTTTGCCTGTCTGTCTGTATGTTTGAGCACGCATAACTCAAAAACTATTGAATGGAATCGAATGTAATTTTAAACGTTTCAGATGTTTAACTTAAAATTTGAGATATCATTTGTTCCCACAGCTTGACCGGTTTCGGAGATATAGACCGATTTGTGGACCAAGGTGACCCGAAATGTGTTAGTACAAATGGATATCACACGAAAGGTGACAATGAGTGCTGCAATAATGTTATTAAGTTCTATATCTTATCTGGCATGGGACATAATTATGGAAATCGCATTCAGTTTATTATTAGTTCTGAGACGCAGCGAGGCGATTGGGGTTTACTATCTATTTAAATAAAAGAAAGTTAGGTTAGTTGCATTTTTTTATAACTCAAGAATGGCTGGACTGATTTGGCTGAAAATTGGTGGGGAAGTAGCTTGGAACCAGAAAAAGGGAATAGGATACTTTTTTCCGGAAAGCGACCTATTCCAAATTTTTTTTTTTTTATTTTGCGATTTACTTGAAATTTGGTACATTGCTAGCCTTTTACTTCTATTAAAATTTACGATTGGTTACCACAACAACAACAACATTGGTTTTTTTCCGGGAAGTGGATCAGGGACCGTCCTATTCCAAAACTTTTTATTTATGGTGGGATTTGCTTGGTAGCACTTGCTTTTGTTGATATTTAATATTCTTTTTTTTCCGGGAAGTGGACCTTTATTCATGGTGCGACAAAAAATATTTGCAGGGAGAGAGAGTGGCTGGGGGAAATTCACTTAGTAAAACTTGCAAGTGAAAAACAAATAGGCCCGGTTTCACCAACTCGACTTAACTTAGTTAAGTACCGATTTTCACTTTTTCAGTTTCACCACCTAACTTAGCTAAGTCACAACTTAGTCAACTTGCCAGCTGACTTATTCTCGACTAAGCAGTGTTGCTGTGGTTCAAAACCTAAATGTCAGTAATGTTGCTTATTTGTTTTGTGCAACGCCCCAGTCGGAAACTTCACCATGCTTGACTTTAACAGGGTAAGCGTAAATGCATGTGAACGCTTGTTTTCTAGCATGCAACCATTACGAAACTATCGTTTTCAATTAAGCGCTAATTTTAGTGCCTTCCAACTAAAGAGAAATGGGTGTAAGATCAATACATTCCTTCTTGTGTGGCCATACATGCCCTTTTCGCACTGGGGTATTGGGATGCGCAGAGTTGTCTGGTATGAAAAAATACTACTATGCATAAAACAGCTGATCGGGTTGTTGTGCTCAAAATTATTTAAGCCGCTCAGTTGGTGAAACCCAAAATTAAGTTAGTCTCGAATCTGTGCTAACTTAAGTCACGACTTAGTTTTAGTCTTAGTCGCGTTGGTGAAACCGGCCCATAGTCTTGACATAGGAAAGCAACAACAAAATCTTAAAAACTAAAGCTATTAACCAATAAAAAATACAAAAACAGTTTTGCTTGCAAAACTATGATTTCTTTTAAGCGGAAATTTTTTACTTTTTGCGTTTCGATATAGTTTTTCGTCATTCTCATTTTACTGGCAACGTTGTGAATGAAAGGACTGAAAGAGAGCAAGAAATTGCACGTAGGGTTAGACTTTGTGCTTCTCAATTACAAGAGCAAAGAGAGGCAGCCAGAGAAACGGCTCAATTCGAAATGCGAAATCGTCTAGATAATTCGTCAACTAGATAATTTTCGACGCACAGGAAGAAATTTATAAAGTACTGTATTGAATCGAGCAGCGTTTCGATACGATTGCAGCCCTGATTACTGCTTGCAATACAAGAAAAATACGTACTGTCATACGGGCATAAGCGAAATGTTTATTTTCCGAAATGCATTCGATAGACTGATCGATAGCCTACACATAAAACAAAATCTTCCAAATCCATACATTTTTAAGGAAGTTGTGAGCATTCGCGTAAAACTTGTTCGTGAGAATATGAGAAATGCCATGGCATACTAATAAAGATAATACAAACTCAACAGCTGATTTGATTTTTTTCGTTCTAGTTTTCTCTAAACTGTCAAACTTGCTTTCAATCGGTCTTCTTACACTTTAACATATACTGTGCTGTTTTGAAGTTTTAGAGAAGCGATTTTCGACATGTCCGCCGTGCTATTACCTGTTACGAATTTGCTTGTACTAAAAAATTAATATCCAAAAAAAGATGAATACAGATTTTGAATAAGAATTCATTGCTGAATTGATGCGGACTAACCCAGAAAAAGGCAGTGCTTTACTTTCTTTATTTAAGGTGAGAACCGAACCTCAGCTCGTTAGGCAAATTCTGAGAGGGGATTTGGATTCGCCCAATAAAATACATGTATCTAGTTACCATATTTATATTAAATTTTTGTAAGTTTTAATAGTGAATAACTTTTGAAAAGTATATTTATAAAAAAGTGTTTTGACATCTTTTTTTTTAACCATGAAATCCCCTCTAAGAAATCGCTTTGGCATTTTTACTGTTTTGGTTTTTGCGTTTTTAACATTTTTTTTTGGCCAGTCTAATGATTGTCGATGTATGTTTGTGTGAAAAGTAATACACAATGAGTGTACCTTCCATATGTTTTCAAAATGAATAGTTTCTTCAAAGAGTTTTTGTTGTCGTTTTGAATACACAACAAAAAATATAGGTTGCAATTTAGGATGTGAGTTGCCGAGTATTTTAGTACTGTTCTAAGCGGGCGTGGGTTTTGTACCCGGTTCCCATTCTCTAAAAAATTTTAAATCACTTTTTATCATTGCAATTTTTGTATTCGTTAATAAAATTAAGGATATTTAAAACATTAATTTATTTAAGTAAATTTCTAGACTTTATTTTGAAGCAAAAAAGTGCGAGAAGTTATAAGCGACTGAAAGCCTGATTTGATTCTTGTTTTTAATTGTGAATGTCAGCTATTTTAATTAAACTTAAATCTTGCATTTAACAACTCAAAAGGCGTTGCACACTACAATTGGCCAAATGATGAAAGTGCGTAGTCCAAAAGGAAAATACAACTTTAGTTCAACTGTCACAGCAATGAAAACGAAAAATTCAGAAGCATTTGGTATGCGCCAGTTTAATTATTTTTTATTTGACAATATTTGGCAATGCGTATACTCTTTACACTTTTATAAATGTAAATATATCAGCAATAATGGGACCCAGTAGCGCACAACGTACAATGGGACGAGCTTCAGAAAAATGTTGAACCACACAAAATTTAATTTCAATGCTCCAAAGAGAATAGATTTTGCGATTTTATGCACGAATCATCAATAATATAGATGAACGACAATAAAACAAAATTTAATAGACTAGAAGAATAAATTTAATTATATTGAATAAAGCAAACAGCGAGGTTAGTAGTATATACGCAATGTGGTAACCCTTTATGGAATTTTTTTTGTTGAAATGCGCTGTAAAATACACGAATATACGAGAGTAAACACTGAGGATGGCGGAACGCCGAAACTGGTTTGTTCCACAAATTTTTACATTTCTTTTGATACCCATATTTTCATATCTCATTTGAGCTTTTAAAGATTTCATATAAGTGGCTACTCTGTGCAAGCCTATACAGTGGCAATATTTAACGAGGAGAGCTTAAGTTAGAGCAAATATTTTATATAAAATATTTCATAGAGATATATGGAATTGCTTTCGAGATAATGGCGAATATGGAGGGAAATCTATATCTCGAGTTATGAGAAAACCATATTTGATAGTCCCATCTAGAAATATTGTTTCTGGCATATTCCAATTAGTTTTAAAAAAATTTAAACTGCTGGCAACCTTTCGAAAACATTTTTACTAGCAAGACATTGGAATAAACTATTAGCAACAAAGTTCGGATTAAAGACAAGGTCTCTCCAACCGCCCAGAGAGCAACAGCAGCTGCGAACGAGAAAAATATCGTAACAAGAGAACAAATCACGGCTTGGAAACAAGGTCTCGCAAAGAAAACTTGGAATTATGACACTCCTACAGTTTTTTACTTGGGATTATGGTACTTCAGGGGGAGTGTTATAAAGAAACTTCGGATTATGCCACTTGTGATTGTATAATGTCACCAAATCCAGAAGTTGTAAGATTGTAGGAGTCGACGTCCGCCTAAAAAACAAGCTAGGATGAAGCTAAGTTAAGTTTTTTTGCGGTTATTGGTTTATTAGAAAACAATTTTCAAGCGTAATGGGAAATAATTACACAGTGACCGCAAGTGAAAAGTTTATTGCTTGTTCTTCTTGTTTGCGGTGATTGTCTAGTTTTAGTCGCTTAAGAACGCCGCCCACATAAGCAACGCGTTATAAATTACCTGCCGGCCACTACACTTATATGTGACCAGCATTGTTTATTTGCCTTTTCCCCAAGAGCTTACTGCGAGTGAGATTCATGCTGTCCGATATAGCTACTGTCACCGGTTGAGAATACTCTTGCGACAATACTCTCTCTCTCTCTATGGCGCGATATACAACAGGTATATCATCATAAACCTCCTAAGAGATTTTTGCGCCAAGCTTCTCTTCCAATTTGTGGTGTGCCGATTTGAATTTTTCCCTACAAATTGGTGGGACCTACAGTTTTTTGCCGACTCCGAACGGCATCTACAAAGGAGACGAATTTTTGCTGAGAAGCCTGTCATGGCAGAAATACACTCGGAGAGTTTGCCAAACCACTGCCGAGGGGCGACCCCGTTTTGAAAAAACTTTTTTCAAATCACTTTTGATGTTACCTGTACCAGGGCTCGAACCATGGACCTTCGATGTGGTAGTCCGGCAACACTACCTTCACACCACGGCGGCCGCGACAATACTGCTTCCCTATTTTACCGCCAACCTGCACCCAACCAACTAATAAAATGGATTCCGAAATTTGCATAGCACCATCACCAGGACGGTCCTCTTGCCATTTGACACACAAAGTGATTGGATATTCGTCACAAGAATACCTTAAAAATTGCTGGACTTAAGAAATAAATTAAAAAAAAAAAACAAATTGTTCAACAGAAGTATATCCTGTACCCACTACTACATAACTTGACGGCAAAGAGGAAGACCTCTAGCTACTGGCTGGCAGTACTTTTGGTCACAGTTAGGTGGTAACATACAAGAAACAAGCCGGCTATGAGCTACGTGCCAACAATATGATCGACGAGTTAAGGGGATTACATATTAGATGAAGGCCGGCTCATTTCCAAAACGAGGCCAAAATACTCAGAGTAACATATCTCATATCGCTCTCAGTAAACGCTCGTAAACCAATCCATATAAACTGATAAAACTGCTTGGAGAACGGAAGGGATTAAAACTCTTGCCGCTTCTCTGCAGGTTACATCAACCTTTTTTGATTTAGGCTGTGAGATATGAGGTTAGTCACTCGCTCATGAAGACCACGCAGCCAAGGTCATAAAATATGCTGCTGAAAAATGTATTTCATTATTTAGCCTTGGGTCGCCTAGTAATTGACACTCGCTCTCTATTTATGGCCCGCTTTTATGAATTCTGTCCCTTTGTACAACACAGCGCACCAAGCCATGCGACGCAGTGCAGCATATTTAATGAGGCATTACAAGCTGTGATGGGTGGATCGATGGCAAGCAATGTGGTTTTGCTATCTTTGTTGCTGTGTTTATTTTCTGTTGTTGCCATTGGGATTGTTGCTTGTATTCATTATAATTTGAAATTGAGTTTTAAAGTTTTATAAACAAAGTGAGAAACACTCAAACAAGCCCATCATATACCACTTAATACCCGGCGTAGTTTGTTACGACGCAAAAACTAAAATGTATTGAATGTTGTCTATTTGGGTAGTAAACAAAATTTGAAAAAATCCTTTTTGGTCCAAATGGGAGGAAAGATGACGGCTTCAAAATTAACAAGTTCAACATTTTTTGTAATCTTTAAGTGTCCTAACACTTCAAACATACGCATTATTTTTGTAAATGATTTCTTGAATTAATTTTGAAATATCTCTCTGAATATCTTCGTAGAGCATTCTGGAGGCAAACGAAAGCTCTTCCTCTTCGAAAGAAAAACGTATTTTCAAAAATTGGGGAACTGTGCTAAACTCTTCTAATAAATTTCCAATAATATTGAAGTTTTTCGCCAAATGATGATATGATGAGAGATTTTCAAAGTTTTCGAAATAGGATCCTGGACTTTCCTTTGCCTTCACGGAAACAACAAACAAAAGTCTGGATTTCTATCATATTTTTTTAGAAACATTACCTTGACTCAATAATGGGTCAATACCCTTACGCCTTCGATTTATGTACGCCCTTAATTAAAATTTATCATTTCGAAGTTTATTCAACTATCTACTTCTAGCTCTAAGGGAACTTCTTTAAATCGTATTATCGACATCTCATTTCATAAATAGTTAACTTAATGGGCAGGTTTCAATATTTTCTGCTCAACATGAAATTAGGTGTTCTGCAGTTTGTATGTTGGCCGTTCTTGTACTCCTTCGATATACAGCTATAGATGAGTTTACTAAGGCGCTTCTAGTTTTTATTCAAATAAATTTTTGTTGGGGTATAAGCAAGATTCCACTAAATGTTAGTCATCTGCAAAAGAAGAAAGTGGGCGGCAGCTTCCTTAATATTTCTTACGCTTTTCTTCTGTATACTCGTAGGATCATCCCATCTTCTTTCTACACAGTTCATAATTCCGAGCCATACATCAGCACAGGTATGATGAGAGACGTATAGAAAATGATTTTTGTTTGAGAGGATTTTACTTCTGTCCAAAGTAGCCTTAGTTCACTAGAGTGATTGAAATTCTCGGCCGACATGATGTTCGTTACGCTCTTTCCCAAACATACAAATACCTCACAGTCTCAAATTTCTAACTATCAAAATTGACGTGGCTTCCAAGTCCTAGGTGCTTCGATTTATTAAATATTTTTTTTTTTTGGTAAAAGTAAATATTTTGTCTGGTCCTCGTTTACTGCAACATCAACTTTTTCTCCTAAATATCTAAGCCGAAGATCTTCTTCCTAGTCCTAGTCTAGCGACATAGCCAAAACTGGCGATGAGACCGTAACCAAGCATCTTTCTTCTATCCCTTTCGCGATCATGTTTTAGACAGCCAAATTTATTTTTCTTACTGTGCATAGTTTTCTTAGCTTAGCAGAGGTGTATCTGCGCTGCCACAAAATAATGGTTCGATCAAGACTATTAGAGCCTTAGGGTCCTTAGGATATATGCATCGTAAGTAATACTTATCATATGAGGCGACTAATACTTAATACCGGAACGTAGGAGCCACTGCGGATTAAAGGGTTGGAATATGCCCGAGGAAGATATGCCTGCCATAAAAGACGACTCAAATCCACAAAGGTAAGGACGTGCAATTTGATGGCTGATCTATGGATATAATTCCTTTTACCTCTCATTACCAACCTTCTTCTTCCTTACTTAAGGAAGGGTCGAGATGACCTAGAAGGTTCCCCTGGTCATGTCAAATCGCTTTTGTGACAGTCGGGAAAGTACCGCAAGAGAGTACCGGAGGACTGTGACTTTCGACAACACTATCCAAACCCTTCAGGGAAAACAACAACAGCAACAACCGAGAACATACTGGATCCATAGCTATAATCCAACAACTCATATTGATAGCACTCCCATTAAGAGCTGTTTTGAATTTACAAACCACAACAAAAACCAAGACTATTAATGTTCATATTGTGGACTTACGTCCCTTACGCGTTTTTTAAAGCGAAATCCCAGAACCAATTCATTCCATTAATGAGATGTGCTCCAAAAAGAGTAGCTGTATCCCCACCTGATTCGGTTATTTCACGGCGCAGGACCTGAGATTGTCACCGAATAAATTCGGTGGCCGATTATTATTCACGATTTCGGCTGTGCAAGTGAGGCATCAATTACACGTCTACGTCGATGGCATCAATCTACCGACATGCTAACTTTGGTGATCATTTAACTGCGATTGCCACCAAAGCAGTGTGAAAGAGAGCAACGAATTGTTAAACATTGAGAAGAACAAGAAGATCCACCTTCCAAACAACGTAGGCATACATCTCCGTAACAACTACCATAAGATAAACCAAGCCTTAACAACATTTGATCCAAAGGTTCACCCGCAGGCGCTCAAAAACATACACACAGGGTTGAAAAATCTTCTCTATTCGCCTCTGACTATCGCCATACAGGCACAAACAACAATGAGAAAACGAACTATCAAGACGTGGGTTACTCTGTCTCGGCTTTAGTGAGTTAAGTTACATTCTTGCTTTTCCTGACTAAACCCTCATATGGGGAGAGTTTTCCCGGCACGATACCAAACATCCTCTAACACCAATTTCAATTTGGTCCAAATCTATTGAAACCTCTACCCTTCTAGAACTGCCATTAGAAGAGACTGCTAACAAAACCATTTAAGTTATATGCCGACTGGATTGGGTGAAATAACCTTAATATAATAACAAAGCAGTTATTCTACAACGGAATATCCTAAGTCATTTCACTAAGGACCACTACCGAAGCTTAATATTTTATGGATCAAGCCGAGGAAATATCGTACACCCTAATGTACACACAAGCACACATATGGAAATGCATTGTACGAATAAACGCCAGCAATCTCAAACGCTTTGCTTGTAAAAGTCAAACTTTTTCTTTTATTTATGGCACATTTTGTCGGGGCGTTTACCCATTTAAACTGCTTGAAGAAGAAGAATAGTTACGTCAGAGCCACTAAACTTTGAAAGTAACCTTAATAGCAGCTAATCCACAAGAACTCACATGTGAAAAGTTGATGTATGTAAATATTTTCTAACCGATTTCGCGTGCTTTTAGAAATGTGTTTGGGCATTAGATCCTCCCACAGTTTGCTAAACGGGGATGACTTTAAATTGCATCGTACAGAGCATATTTACGTACAAAGATACAAACTGTGTATGTGGTATAAGTTTGAAAATCTCAGCAGTCACACTACAGTCCAACCAACAAGTTGCAAACTACTTCGAAACTAGTATGAGCACCAAGCCCAGGTATGCTGCCAACTGTCTTTTTCCCATATAAGCAACTGGTATTTTTATAATGGCGATGTGCTACGAGATGGCAACAGTTATATTTCGGACAAAAATATACCAGCCTCAAACTAGTTCAAAACGGACTGAAACATTTTAGTTCAGTCGTGGTAAGCGAACGTAATTTAAACTCCGTGCGGGGCAGTGTCATGGTCAAGGTCGACGATTTCGCCCTTGTTATTCGAAGTAACATAGTTAAAAAAAAAAACTCTACTTCGATTTCCAACTCTGGACATTCCATCAGTGTAGTGAACTTTGAAATTTTACTTTTACAAGTTTATAACTCTTAGGACCAGTTGAAAACAGTCAGAAATATCTAGTTGTATACCGGTATGTTTTCTGACTAGATCGGCGCTTTGATGCAGGGAAGTTGCTCCAAGCCAGAGATGCACAGCGTAGCATCAGGGACCTACATGTTTCATAAGCCTTTTATTCGAATAAGAATGGAGATGGTTAGAGGTGAATCCGACCGATTAATCGGCATCGGGTTCGACGAAGGAAATTTAATCGCTTATTTCTGTGTTTTTTTGCACGATATTTCATGCTGTTTTCACATTTTTATTTTCTTTGAAATTTTAAACATTAGCACGTCTGAAGCCCATGTAATAAAATTATTTGAATGTATTTCCTACTTTGTTTTAATTAGTTCCCCTAACAGCTTTATTATGTTTTACAATGACTGACAATTGTTATAGCTCAAACAGAATTTATAGTAGGGCGGTAACACTGAGCTATGACAATTCTCAATATTAATATAATAATAATAATAACAAATGTTACGGTGGCCCGTGGGCCGATTAGCCCTTTAACCGATTGGACCGCCTACAGGCCGGGTTAAGTTTAACCGTTATAACCCTCATATCTCTACTTTGTTTTATAAATATTGACACATAATCTTCGCCAAATATTTTATCTTGGTCGTAACCTTGATTTTATAGTTTTAAGTGGTGGCAGAGTTCCGTTATAATTATTCTCGTTGAAAAAAAAAATTAGTTTTGACAGAAGTGTTTTCGGTAACTACAAAAAAGTGATAAAAAGGTGTTCTGTAGTAAAAAAGTTGATAAATGAAATAATTGTTAAGGATTAGAAAATATGAAGAAGATGTGGATTTATAATTTAATTTATAGAATTATTTGCCAAAAATCATACCCCGGCTAAAGTCGGAGTGGGCAGCTAACAGCCAAGTCCGGCTAGTGGCATTGTGGGAGTTTCAGCCCCGAAAGGAAAATTATGAGCCCTTTTGAATATATTCATTTAAATTCGATTTTATCACACTAGAATTACTAGGTATGAGTTTTTTCATTTGCAAAAAAAATTGGACTTTTAGAGGGTTAATCGGTATCGGTAACTTAGGTTTCAGTCGGACACTAGTTAGAGGCTTATAGATATCTAAGTAAGTATCTAATTGTACAGGAGAAATAAATAAATTGATGGGGCGATGTCCGTCCGTCCGCCCTTGATCGGAATTTTGAGATATCTTATTTAAATTTAGTATTCAGTTTCCTAGGCACTCAACTTCTGTTGTAATTTTGAATAGTTATGAAGATAGAACTGTTCGGCTTCATTCGAACTTATACTCCCTTAGATAATTGCTTTTTATGGAATTGTAGCTCTAAATGTCTCATGAACACATTTTATACCCAGACCAGACATTCTCTGACATTGAGTGTGCTTAGACTACAGTTTTGCTTGCATTGGTATTTTCGACGTCACTGTGCATCACTGCTCTTAGAATCTAAGAATAGAATCACGCGTGGGTAATGTGCTAAATATAAGATGAATATAAATGAGATAATTAAGGTAAGATAGGAAAATTACACTAAAATTCTATGAGTAATGAGTTGCACACTTAAACCAAATGTGAAAATCCCATTTTCGTGACCAAATGCTCATCAATCTCACGTATTTAGACAAATGAAGAGAAGAGTAGAACTTATAAGGTGCTTTGTTTTAAACTTTGCAAGATACGTCGGTTTGAGCTGCCTTAGTTGGCGTTACTAGGAATGCTGTAATCCTACTATAGGACGTGTGGTTAGTTAAAAAGTAAAAGTAAACTTGTCACCAGAGATCAGTTCGTCACAGCAAAGGGGCTTAAAGAAGTGTTATTTGATGTTGAGAGTCCTTTTCGGAAAATTAGTCAGATACAAATCCAAATTCGAGTATTCTCACTTTGCGTATCTCTTCGCCAAACGATCTCTTGTCCTAAAATGTAGGGAAGCAATCTTTTGTTCAACCTGAGCAGCCACTTTCCTCTTTCTGAGTTTCAGTACTCTGGAGCTATGCAGCAAAAACACAACATTTATATTATTGCGGCCAAGCCCCTTATCCTCTATGCCACAATTTTTAAAGCTGTTGAAGGTTAACCACAACTAATTCTTTAAAATATTTCAGTGTTCTAATATGAATACTTCAAGCATGTGCAGTATGAAAGTTCCCATTAGTATGGGCAATGCCACTCGCCTTGATATATCAGTATAGTTTTAGCTCATTACCATCCTTGGAAATCTGCTTGTCTGCAATTAAAAGTTCTTTAAGATCCAAATAAAATGAGTTTGGTACATATGGAAATTTATGTCATATCTTATTCCGCTTAACACTCCCCAAAGCCTATATTGTTGTTGTACTAACGGAGGCAGCAATACCCGACCACAATCAAATACTAGCACCTTCTAGAATTAACTCGCATGAGTTGTCAACTAATTATAATTAATATGACCACATCCCTAAGATAATCTAGTACACTATCTTTTGTTAAAACGGCTCGCTAAGCCTAAATGAGATTAACACTTGAATTGGAGAAGCTATGAAGCTATGCATTCCCATTTCCCCTGCCCCTGCATTTAGAGCAACTAAATTAGATGAACAATTTATAATCGTAGCTTCTGATAAACAAAAATTCTAAAAACTGGAAGTCTGACGCACCTTTCATAAGCCTAC
Organism: Merzomyia westermanni; assembly: GCA_949987695.1. Classification (NCBI taxonomy): domain Eukaryota; kingdom Metazoa; phylum Arthropoda; class Insecta; order Diptera; family Tephritidae; genus Merzomyia; species Merzomyia westermanni. Next base: position 16,950,815 of record OX465288.1, on the reverse strand, counting down.
TACAGTTGAACGCTACTTTAAACTGAAAGATTTGTTCCCTTCTGGCTCATTCAATCCATTGAAATGTCATTTATTATCTTAGTTCAATCACCTTATTGAGCTCCAGTTCAATAGTTGAATTTGAAATACGCATCGTTTAACTCTCTGCGCTAATCATTATATGTGGAAACACTCCAACACTATTTTTGCAAAGCAAAGCAATGTTTTATTTCTATACTCAAAGTTTAAATACTGATTTGAATTGTCCACGGAGCCACCATAAGTACTTATAGCAATTCCGCATTACTTGCATTTCATTTTCTTTACATCATCACTTTCTTTAAACTATCCCTATTGCAGTTAGCTGCGGCATCAGCAAGAATTCATTAAAAAAAAACTATTTAAGCAATTACTAATATATTTCAATCAGATATCTTCAAAAATGTGACAAAATAAAAACTATTGCAAAATTACCGCCAAATTCGAGCAGCTGTTTTGATATATGACAGCAAGTGAGTTGCCACAAGCTTCAAAACAGCTTACACAAAGTTTTTTTATTTGCAAAGTTGCCACAGAAAAGTTTAGAAGCTTAGTTTACTTTACCGAACGAACATAGCAAACTAGTTGAAATAAAAGATTTAGTTCGTTAACTTACTAGCTCAAAAACTACCCAGACCGCTTTAAAGCAATTTCACGCATGTATTTATGAATGTGTGATCCATTTTTCTTAAAATAAAAAAGCCTTTGCAAACACAGGGTGGTACGCAAAAAAGTGGTAAGCGGGTGCATTCCGTTTGATACGAGTTCGTTTTTATAAAATCACACCTGTGCTGAGCCGCAACAAAAAATGTTATTATGGAAAGCACAAAAGCCGTATTGGTTGGCAAGAATTTAAATGTTCAGAGGCGTGAAATTGAATTCAAAGAACAATCGTACATTGCAATTGGCGGCAATCAAGTCACAAAAAGTGTTCAAGCGTCGTAAATTGTAAGACTCACCGAATCGTTAAAATATTACTAAAAAAAAAATACGTTAAACAACTGCGCAACTAACAACAGAGGGTGGTGGTGTCGCAGGTTTTGCATATCACCGCATTCGAATATAGAACATCTTCCTTATATATGTATTTATGTGACTCGACACAACATTCGTTGTGCTCTGGAAGCAAATTCGCAAATAACAAGCTGGATGTACTGTAAAAGAGTTTCCAAATAAATCTGCAGTATGTCAGAACTTTAAAAAAGTTTTTCTCTGATAGTCAGAATTCTTTTATATGCGTTAGTTAAATGTGGGATAGTGTGATGGCTTTTTAGTCCTAACATGAAATTTATAAACTTTCAGACTTAATTTTCGGCGTCTATGTTAAAAGTCGTAACTGCTGACTGGCAAATAATTGTGCAGATGTAGGTAAAGCAGTTACTCTGCATCAATTTGAATTTAGTAATTTGAAACATTCTTCACTGTGTGTCGGGCAGGAAAAGGCGAGCTATGCAATGGCGGATCCGGATCCACAATAGGATTCAAACAAAAATGGTAACGAAATAACAAGAACCCTATCTTTAATGACAAAGACAACCAAATTCATATTCATAACTTAAACCGTAAACATAATCATAACCGTAAACATAGCGTTTCATCATAACCATAAGATAAGTATAAATAAAGCGATAACTGTAACCGTGACCATAACGAAACTCCAATCATAACGATAACCCTCAGCAAACCAAGCATAATATTTAAATCATAACCAAACCAAAGCGGCCGCCGTGGTGTGAAAGTAGTGTTGCCGGCCTACCACACCGAAGGTCCATGGTTCGAGCCCTGGTACAGGTAACATCAAAAGTGATTTGAAAAAAGTCAAAACGGGGTCGCCCCTCGGCAGTGGTTTGGCAAACTCTCCGAGTGTATTTCTGCCATGACAGGCTTCTCAGCAAAAATTCGTCTCCTTTGTAGATGCCGTTCGGAGTCGGCAAAAAACTGTAGGTCCCACCAATTCGTAGGGAAAAATTCAAATCGGCACACCACAAATTGGAAGAGAAGCTTGGCGCAAAAATCTCTTAGGAGGTTTATGATGATATACCTGTTGTATATCGCGCCATAGAGAGAGAGAGAAAAACCAAAGCTATAGCCATACACATAAAAAAACCTTAAACATAAATAATAACATAACCATATTTATTAACATAAACCTAACCAAAATGATAAAAATAACCATAACCGTGATACTTAAACAGCCATAAACCCGACCTATTAAATTTGATTAGTAATTAGTAATAAATTAATTAGAATGCTTTTTTTAATTGTCTTTCAAGAAAAGGCAATTATTAATTGATTACGATTAGAAAAAATCAAAAAATAATCAAACATAATCAAATAAAATTGATTTGATTACTTTTAAATCTTTTTGATAGTTTTAGATTTTTTTTATATTTTTTTATTTATTTTTTTCAGTATTGTTGTAGAAGCACATAAATATACACATCAACAGTACTGAAAAAAATTAAACGTAATCAAAAATTAAAGTTTTAAGTAATTGGTAATCAATCATCAAATCGATTCGCAAGAAAGCAATTAATCATACCGGTTATAATAATGATAACCCATCCATAACCATGACCCTAACCATTGTCATAACCATAACAATAACGTCTGTGAGGTGGGTTTCATCGAAGGCTGTGTAATGCTCAGCCTATTCAGAGTCGAGTGGAGGTCCCACTTCCTTTAGTAATAAGAACACGGTGATTTGATAGTGTTATTTCAGTCGGACACACACACACACAGGAGTATCTGGTCGGGTACGATCGATAGGATGTGTCAGTAGCGACGTATAACGTGGCTGGTAGAGTGGATGATGGTGGATCGGTACTAATTACCGATGACGGGTCGGTGGATCGGTGGGAATCACCGAGGACTGGTTGGTGAATGCCGGTGGATCGGTATTAATTACAGATAACGGGTGGTGGATGCCGGCGGATCGGTGCCAAGTTACCGATGACCGGTGGGTTGATAACGGTAGATGGGGGCACGTCACCAACGACGGTTGTTGGGTGACGGTGGATCGGAGCAAATCACCAACGACGGGTTTGTGGATGCCGGTGGATCGGTGCCAGGTTACCGATGACCGGTTAGTTTATGCCGGTGGATCAGTCCAGGTTACCGTTGATTGATGGCCGGTTGGTGTAGGACGATGGCCCGGTGAGTACACACCGGTAAATATATTTAGTGGTTACGAAGGGCTCACCACTGGTCTTGGGAACGAAGGTGCAACCGTTAGGGTGCTTCTCTACGTCCCGTAGACGCAACCAAAAAGTGGATGGATAACGGAGAGTTATGCAGGGTAAGGGTGGAAGCTTCTCACGATAGGTTGTGGTATTTGCGTCTCACTTACCGAATCCACACTTTCGATAAATACTGAATCGCGTATAATCTTTTTATACATAAGGTGGGTTGAACTAATTGCGAATTACAGCTGCGCATAAGCATTTGATCGCGCATGAACGAAATCATGTTGGGCACTCACTTGCTTTGTGCTTTATGCTTTGCTTACCTTTTCATTCGCAATGGGCGCGTGTGTGGTAGTAAGGTAGAGTGCAGGTGTGAAGTATTGTAATGCTACTTAAAGGGGCATTACACGTCTTCTATAATTTCAATCATAAACGTACCTATAATCACAACTATACCATCACCAGAGTAATATTTGGAACCATAATCATAGCTAGAACCATACCCAAACAATAACTATGATCACACCATAACCATAAGCTTAACCATAACCTTAACCATAACCATAAAGACAAAGAATCCTCAACTACAACGTCAGGTAACCGTAACCGAAACTAAAATCAAAATGGAACAAAAACTGAATAAAACATTACCCAGGTAATAGTAAAAAAATGGTTGCTAATATTATGAATGGTGGGTGATAACTAAAATTATTTTCCAAGAAATTCCGACGAAAAGATTGTTCTTCCGGTATCATTTAATTTTTATCAGAAGTTTGAAATCTACTTCGATACAATTTTGCATCATTGGAACACAGTATCTGATACGTTCTACTAAATTTGCGATACGTAGATGTTAGCCATGCAGCATTTCAAATAACTTCGATCAACGCACGATTCCAATGCACCCAAACCTGAATGTCTATCGACGAGCTTTAACAGCTTGCTTGTGCAATCTACACACCATTCAGTAGACAAATCGCAATAAAATCTATGCATTACTACAACAATAAAAGTAAAATACATAGATAATCGCTGCAAACTTAGTCAAGATACATGCCAAACAGTTTTTTTAATTTCTAGAATTGTATTGCGCCATAAACAACTGCAAAGTGTAAACGAGCTAATACTGACATTGGTCCAATTGCAATCAAGAACGGTTTTTATGACCTCTGATGTGCGATTGCTGTTCAACTTCGACTTGGTCGGCTATGTCGCCAATGTGACCTTAGACATTGTCTCACCGAGATATTGCACATCAACGCCGCGCATGAACTCAACTTTACAAATCCTTTCGCAAATATCCTTGCGTATGTGCGCTAAACCTTTTAGCATGTCAAGCTCACAGCTTGTTGTGGTGTTTCTTGGTTGAACGTTTTTGTATCTTTCATCATTAGGATGTCTCACAAAACCAATATGCTTTTTTTCAACGGAATTATAAAGTTGGGTACATTCCCAGATTTGTCAAACAAATTAGAAGAATAAAAAGACTCAGTTTTATCTAAAACTTTTAGATAATTTTTCCTTAAGCCAAGTGGAGTTCATTTGGAAAAATTCAAATTTAACGATGGTAAAACTAAATGTTAATTTGGCTAGGCATGTACTTTTTTGTTATTGAATACGAGGCGAATTGGAACATAATTAAAAATGTTGTTAAGATTTCCGTCTACAGCTTTATTTTTTTTTACACGATTAACATATCGCACAGCTTACTCAAAATCTAAAATTGGAAGTAACACATACTGCCGGTTACCTAAATTGTATTACCTACCGATTTGTATAGTCAAATGCATAACAGTTCCGTTGCACAAAGAGGGATATTTTTAAATTGGACCTCCCTACCTACTCCATAATATGTATCTTATATTTCTCTCAAGCTTTTAATACCATATATTTTGTACTTAAGTGTAAGTATTTAACTATTCTACTCGTCAACGATGATGACGGTGCTTAAAAGTTTTTCTTTAAATGCGACTTTGTAATCTAAAATAGGTTTCCTGATAACACCTGAGACACCTGATGTATTCTCTACTCAAATTTTTTGAGCGATAATTTGAATACATTTTTAGACAATTATGCTCCCATAAAATTGTCAATTCGACACCGAATGTCCAAGGTTCGAGCCCTAGGACAGGTCACATCAAAAGTGGTTTGAAAAAGTGCTTTTCAAAAAGTGGTCGCCCCTCGGCAGTGGTTTGGCAAACTCTCCGAGTGTCTTTCTGCGATGGAAGGCTTCTCATCAAAAATTCTTCTCCTTTGTAGATGCCGTTTTGAATCGGCAAAAAACTGTAGGCCCCGGCAATTTGTTAGAAAAATTAGAAGCAGCACACCACAAATTGATAGAGAAGCTCGGCCTTAATCTCCTCGGAGGTATATATCACGCCAATTATTATCATTTTTTTTTCGTCTTCTTGTCACTTATGTTTGTGTCTCTTCTTCGAGAACCTAGCTGAGACTGCAAAGCATATCCTGCTAAAAGGTTATTGACAAAAAATCATCTTCTTAACGAAGGTAGAGAGTAGTCACGTACTATCCGTGAAGCCGAATGTCATTGTTGACTTTCTGAGTATTAACAGGTGAACAGTCAGGGCAACTGAGCACAGCATTATATGTAGAAATATTCATTCATTACTTTCATATCCCTTTCATTCAATTTATTTATTTGTCAATGGTGTTTGTGTAGTTTTAATTTTCGTTAGTGTTTTTTTCGTTTTGTTCTTGCTTTGTTTCCATTACGATTTAGTTACGTTTGCGTCTCGTTTGGATCCAAGGGCCGCATCATAATAAAACTCAAAGCATCATATATCCTGAACTATGGAAAATTTCACCTTAAAAATTTGAACGAACATACCTCTTGCTCTGAAGTGGGTGACGCCAGAGATAACTTATTGAAAATTCTACTATAAATGGTTGAAAATGGGTACGAAAACATTCGTGAATTATTTCCATCTTATTAATACCCATTTCCATTACTAAATACTATTTTTCTCTATTTAAGGTCGAGTTTTCAAAAGAACTTTAGAGTAAACATAGTTCAGGATATATGATGCTTTGAGTTTTATTATGAAAAATAAAATAGTACTCATTATGACTAAAAAATAAAAACAATCATTATTTGCTTTCCTTGTTTGCATCTCGCTTTTTGGTTTCCTTTTGTTGTTGTTGTGGTAACGACAAAAACACTCCCCGAAGGTTTTGGTTAGTGTTGTCGAATTAACAGTCCTTGGCCGGATTTGAACCCGGTACGGTACTGCCCGACTGTCGTGATAGTGAAACCTTCTAGGTCATGTCACCCCTCCTTCTGTAAGGAAGGATAAGATGGATAATGCGAAATGAGAGACATCATATCCGTAGATCAACCATCGAGTTGCACGTCATTACCTTTGTGCATATTAGTCGCCTCTTACGACCGGTATGCCTAGCTCGGGCATATTCTAAAACCCTAACCCACAGGGGTTTGTTTTGCTTCTCTTCCGTTTCTGTTTTCTTTTCGTGTCAGTTTACTTTCTTTGCTGCTTCGTTCTCATTCCAGTTTCTTGTCTTGTCTTCGTTTTTTTTTTCTTTTTTTGATTGCTCTTTGTTTCATGTTTTTTCTAGATATTTTTTTCAGTGCCATTCCCTTTTCCATCCACTTTAGTCTCCAATTTGTTTCGTTTTTATTTCTCCTTTTTTGTTATCTTTTCGTTTTAGTTTAATTTTGTTTTCCTTTTTATTACTACCTTCATATTAAGCCCCTTTTTTTATTTCTCCGCTCATTTCCATACGAATTTTCGAAATAGTGCAAAGTCTTTTAGGGAACTTCCCGTTAAGCTAGACGGTTGAAACTTATAACATAGTTCCGAACTCCGTGACAATGCAATGTGGACCAAAAAATATTTGATGCCCACGGATCGAGACATACAGATAATTTATTTAAAATTTGGTATTTTGCGATTGATTTTTAAGTATCTTCCCGGTAAGCTTGACAATTAGATCAACAATAAAATGCCATGCAATGTTTTGTAGACAAAATTCCGTTAGATGGCGCGCTTATCAAACTGAAAATCGCAGAAAACGGGGGGGGCGGGGGGGGAGGCATCTTGCGATCGATCCCTTAGTAACTTCTGAGTGAGCTACTGACTCGAAACTCGTCACATAGTTCGGAACCCGGTGAAAATTCGTTTGAAAACGGGAATTTTGCGATAGATTTTTAACAAATTTCCTGGTGATCTAAGGACTTGAAACGCAGCGCTATGACAAAACAATTTTTAGAAATCAAAATTCTGCCAGGTGTCGCGCTTGACGTGATAACTTAAAGACGCGAAAAAATTGGGAGAATCTTGCGATCGATTTTTGAGTAACTTTCGGTGGGCTAGACACTTGAAACTTTGCACATAGTTCAGAACACGGTGACAATGCAATATTTATTCTAAAAAAATTCGCTGATTGAGATACATTAAAATATTAGTGAAGTCGATTGATTGCGTAGTAGGCTGTAAAATATGTATGTGCACCTAAAACTAAAAACTATAAAATAATAAAATGATGATAAAAAATTTTAAAGACTACCTTTATATTTATATCGTCAAAAAGTAGAAGCAAATTTGTCCTTAAACAAAAACATGGTATTTGTGAGTTTTAGAGAGATGAGATTTAAAAATAAAAAAGGTGGAGTGCACGAATCCAAACTAAAGTTTATTAATTGCACTCTCCCTCTATATTTTGAAATTTCATAAATTGATTACAAGTAACTCACAGATACCATGTCTTTTTTTAAGGACAAATTTGCTGCACCTTTTTAACGACAAAAAGGTTGTCTTTAAAAATTTTTTATTATCTTTTTATTATTTATAAGATTGAAATTTAACTAAACAGAATGAGCCTGATATTGCCCACATGGTAGTATAAAAAGTTTAATCCCTCTATAGGTCATAACTCCATAACAATTTACCAATTTACGATGACCACTATTACACAGCTGGTTAGATCCCATTTTGATTAAGTTAATCTGGAGATGAGTTTGAGTATTATGATTCCACTAAAGTAATTTTCTAAAGTCATAAAAAATCTGCCAAGCCATTATATACATTTGTATCTACCATTAAAGTTCAGCGAAATTCATGTTAATAAGCAAACTCCCATTCCACAAAGTAAGATCCGCATAAAGAAGCAAAGTTTGCTTTGTTAACTTAACTTTTGCTGAAACGCCAAGTCGTAACGGTAAAGTTAAGACTCGTCTAAGCAAAATACGCTGAGTATGAAGCGAAGAGTCGGCAATTGATAGACAGGAAACGGCTTTAGGAGAATTTATTTTGGAACAAAGCCATTTCAGTGTACTTATATTCTGTTAGGCGTTCTTTATGTAAAATCCAATGCAAGGCAGTGAGTCACTTTTTTTTTGTGAACCACTAAATGCGGTTAATAAAATTTGGGAAATAATAGTAAATGTGCGTTGTTTTATTATTTTAAGGTAGTGGTGAATTTAAATGTTTCAACGCTAGGCAAAATCTTAGGCGTTTCACATAACAAGACCCTTAATTTCACTTTCACGCTCACATGCTGTCAAAGGTAAATTTTTTTAAATAAAAAACCAGAGAATCAAATTTCGCTGCAAGCAAAATATTTAGTGGTTATTTAAGGTAATTAATCAATATTTGCTTTAAAAGTTTTGTGCGTGAAAACTCAAAATAAAGTTGTTAATATAAATTTTTCACCCGGAGTGGTGTGTGACAGGCTATAAAAATGTTTCCATTTGCTGCAATATGGAATATTTTAAAGAAATTATTTGCAAAATCAAATATCGCCACTATGCCTTTTCATAGCTCACATATGGATAATATGAAAAGAAGTTTAATATTAGTAAAAATTTCAGGACTTGGAAATTCCTTAAATGTTGAGTTGTTTTCTTTATTTGAGCAAGTATTTATTCACTTGAATATATAGATTTTTAGATGATGAAATTATATATCTAAAAAAATTTCAAAAACCCTTCAATTTGTTAAGATATATTAAGAATTCAAAACAAACATTATTTTGCATAAATTCCTAAACTTTTAAAGCTATAAAAAGTTGTGTGACAATATTTGCATTACCTTGTACATTAGACTGGGTCGATTTATTAACCGATAGCGCACCATCGATTTTTCGATAGGTTTTGGGCGCAGGAAAAAAAGTTCGAGCCTGCGAAATTTCATTTTTTAGACTTTTTTCGACTTTGATTTTTAAGGGTTTCTTCTTGGCCTAATAAAAAAATTTTCGTTTGATTTTAAAATTTTTATGTAAACCCTGTCCGACCCAAAAATGTCCGCTAAAAACGTTGGTGATAACAGTTTTTTGAAAAAAAAATTTTATTTTCGGGTTTTGGAAAAGTCGATTTTTCGACCAAAACAAGTCCCAAAACCCAAAAATACAATTTTTTTTCAAAAAACCGTTATCGGCTACGTTTTTAGCGCATAATTTTAAGTGGGACAGGAAATATGAGGCAAATTCGTTTTCATCGAAAACAGTTTTGCATGTATGCTGAAACCCCCTTAAAAGAATGGCGAAAGGGTCAATTTTTTGACCAAAACACTTCCTAAAACCGAAAAAATATTTTTTTTTTTCAAAAAAATGTTATCGCCTACGTTTTTAGCGGACATTTTTGGGTCGGACAGGGTATACATGAAAATTTTAAAATCAAATGAAAATTTTTTTAGTAGGTCATGAAAAAAACCTTAAAAATCAAAGTCGAAAAAAGTCAAAAAAATGAAACTTCGCAGGCTCGAAAATAATTTTTTTGGGTATGCGTAGTGGAACTTTTTTTTCTAAGCCCAAAACCTATCGAAAAATCGATGGCGCGATATCGGTTAACTTTCGTCCATACAAAGCGACCCACCCTATTGTACATACATATGTAGGTCATATTTAATTGGACGTGACCTACGTGGTTATGATGCATTGCCTGTAGATAGGCAACCCTTTTCGTGTGAAAATGCCCCACCTTGACATTGCAAATATTTATATTACCTTTTGGGAATTTAGAGGAATATGGATACACTTCACGACAGAGAAAGCGCATATAATATTAATTTCATTAAAAGGAAAATATAGAATTGGATACAGGGTGATCCATTAAATAATTTTTGGAATTCAAAGTAAAATTTACCAAAATCGAATACTTTGTTATATTACAAGAGATGTGACCTCGAGTCGGAAAAATCGATTGCTTAATAATCGATATTTTTAACAAATCGGTTTGTGAAAACTCGATTCATAGAGAAATTAATGGTTATTTAAAAAAAACGTCAGTAAAAACTGATGTATATTGGAACGATTTTTCGTCATCCCTTGTCAAATTTGGTTTTGAGACAAACCGGTTTCGGCGTTGTGCCATCATCAGTGTCGATTTTCGTTCTCGAAAAACGAAAATCGACACTGATGATGGCACAACGCCGAAACCGGCTTGTCTCAAAACCAAATTTGACAAGGGATGACGAAAAATCGTTCCAATATACATCAATCATTCACCCTGTCGGAAAAACAACAAAACAAAATAAAGTCAGTAAAAACCATCGATTGTTTATTTACAACCCTATATATTGTCATGAACTAGACGATTCTTAGATTATTCCTTCTGTTTGATTACTTAAAGCCTTGTTTGCTTACTGCCTTTTGTAGTCCAACAAGGAGCGACTTTACTCCTCTAGAAGTTTCTAGCTTGTTTGCTCAGGTATTCATATGTCGCCATCTCCCCTTTACTTGATATTGGTAACACTACTACCCTCTCGCTTCCTCTTGCATACATGTATGAGTGTAGCCATCGCTATCTCTGGTGTGTTAGTTAGGGATGGTGAGCAACATCCCAGTAAAATCGGATGATGGACACACATACACTGAAACGACCCTTTTTTTTAATACAACATGAAATAGAAGTTATAAAATGTATCTATTTCAGTTGCACACATTGATGTGTCCGTCATTTGAGGCATCACTTGACACTCATTGTTGATGTAGTGTTTTATTTTACTTTTATTTGATATGAAATATATTTATGTATAATAATAATCATTTTATAACGTTTAACATTACTATCTTTATTCCAATTCAAATTTTATGGATCAAGTGTGACACATGCTGACATCAAGTTTGATGCAGGAAACCCGTTGGAGAGAACAATACAGCTATGTGACTTATTTAACGGGGAAACTCGTAAGTGGGAAGAAGCTGCAAGGTCCATGTATTTTCTTCGGTCCATCAAGTTTTGCATATTGTCTTTGAGAACTTGATATACAAATTGCTCTACACTGCTTACATCAACCTTAATGATCTTCCTAACTCGGTTGTTAACCAAGTTTTTAAAACGAAGATTCGAGTATCGAAAACGATTTGATTATACGAGCAAAATGAAGAAAATAAAAGCCCAATAGCTTCGCTGGCCAAGGTACCAAATGCGGCTCCGGCTGCGAAAATATTTCTATAGACACTGCCATTTGTTGGAAGTGGAAATACGAGACCTACTATGTCTTGGAAAAAACGCATGAGTACCTACGACTTTGATTACACTGTTGCTTCCAATGTGAGCGCCAATGCAAATTTCAGTTAACATAGGTTCGCTACGGTACCCCGTCGAAGTCTTCCGACTGCTGCAATACAGAATGGACTCAGGAGTAAACGGTTTATATAGCCCACCCTTTATAAAGTATATAAGGGCGCAGCTTATCGGTATGCAGACGAGTTTTTCAAGCGCTACAAATCAGCCTTTAACTTTGAGTTGGGTAGAAAATTCTATTAGGTTCTATGGGGCCAAACTATGTGATTGCGAAAAACTTAGCATACTGGCTAGTAGTAATAATATCGGTAGCATATCAGGAGGATCAGGCAAGGGTTTATCAAGGCTCTATATCAATAAAGATATTATGCCAACCTGTGACGTGGGAAAGCACGGCGAATTGAGAATGGATTTCTCAGCTGGGTTGCGAGTTTACAATTTTCCAGGGTTGAACAAATTGTTCTCACAGCAGTCGGGCTGGTAGAAGAAGTTGGTAGTACCGGTTCGCAACAAATTGGTTCCGAAGAAGGACTGGTTGTAGCCGTAACATTCCAAAAAGTTTCGAGGAGTGTTTTGCGACTTCCAATATTAAAGTGTAGCTTACTAGGATCACTTACACAACAGTAATCTGTTCATCCTAGTCTCAACTACCAAGATTACAGTAATCTCAGCAATCGAAAACATTTCAATCTTTAAGTAAATGTACTCGGCACAATAGCAGCGCTGACTTACGCGCTTCCGTTTACTCAGCATTTTCTCAATTATTTGCTACTTTGTAACTGTCCAATGCAGTTTAACGCCGCAACTGTTTACCAAATACCAATAGAAATACAGATTTATTTCCTTTTCTTGCATTTCTTCTCGACCGGAATCAGTAACAATGCAAAAAGTATTAAACAAGCAACAAACGAATTTTTTTTAATTGTTTTTATTTTCTACTAGTTCCTCATACATGTTACTTGCGAGTGAAACTTATCTATAGATTGGGGAGTTGAAACCGCCCTCCGTAATGCAAAAGTCTTCTATAGTACCGAAATTGTAGAAACATCAGCACTCGAAATTTTTTCTTTAAATTGTTTAATATTCAACACTTTAATTCTAGACCATTGATGCCAAATCAGTTAGAATTAGTTGTAAAAAGGGTTAGTTTAAAGTTTCATACGCAATTAAAAAAGCAATGATTGAACTTCCTATCAGGCACTACCGTTTAAGTTACAACGAGAATTTTGTTCTTTAATTTAGATATCTTTTAGATAATAGCGGGCATGCAAAAGAAAAAATAGTGATTGGAATATGAGGTAAAATACCTTTCAATTGATACCCATATTGCCATATCTCACTCAATTTAAAAAAAATTTAAAAACTTGGCAATGCTGTAAAAGCAACACATCAGTAAGAGAGCTGGATATGTGGCATATAAGATATGTGTAACAGACAGTTCATCCAAATGGGTCAAATAGAAGGCAAAAGCGTATACGAGGTGTGTTCAAAAAGTATCGCGAATTTTGTGTTTTTTCAAAAATTATTTATTTATTCATGAATATCTATTTTGTCCCCTTCAAAGTAATCCCCATGAGATATTATACACTTGTGCCAACGGTTTTTCCAATCTTCGAAGCACTTCAAAAAATCATTTTTTTGTATCTTGTTCAGCTCCTCCTTCGATGCCGTCTTTATCTCGTCAAGAGAAGCGTAACGTCGTCCTTTCATGGGCCTCTTCAGTTTAGGGAACAAGAAAAAGTCACAGGGGGCCAGATCTGGGGAATACGGTGGCTGCGGCATCATTAGTGTGTTGTTTTTGGCCAAAAAGTCGCGCACAAGCAACGATGCGTGAGCAGGGGCGTTATCGTGGTGCAAAAGCCAATTGTTGTTCTTCCACGAATCCGGGCGTTTCTGGCGGATTGCTTCGCGCAAATTGCGCATAACTTGCAGGTAATATTCCTTATTGACCGTTCTTCCGTGTGGCAAGAACTCATGATGCACCACGCCCCTGCAATCGAAGATAACTGTCAGCAAAACTTTCACATTCGACCGAACTTGGCGCGCTTTTTTCGGTCTTGGTTCGTGCGGCAGCTTCCATTGAGATGATTGAGCTTTGGTTTCCACGTCATAACCATAAACCCACGATTCGTCACCAGTTATGACCCTCTGGAGCAAATTTGGGTCGTCGCGGACAGAGTTTAACATCTCATTAGCAATGTTCATGCGATGCTGTTTTTGGTCACAATTGAGCAATTTTGGTAAAAAAATAGGTAAAAATCGAAGACGATCCAAAACACATGCAATCAAAGCAGCTGTCAACAATTAACTGAACATTCAAAATGGCCGAGCTTGTCGGCATAAGTGAGAGACATGCGTACCAACATAACGCCACAAAAAATTCGATATTCGAATATACGTAACCAGCGAAAATTCAAAATTCGCGATACTTTTTGAACACACCTCGTATATACAAAAATAAATATAATCCGATTAGGTGGCAACCCTGCGGACGACGTAAAACACCTTTCACTTGATACTCAATCAGATAAGTGGCAATACTAAAATAAAAAAACTTAAGGGGCAACACCCAGGGAGAAATTCTTAGAATGTAGTACAGTGTCTAACCATCAAATTTAATCCAAATCCTGGAAGAAAAAGATTTTTACGTTTCCAAAGCAGCTTTTGACAACTCGAAAAAGAGTTTCTCTTATGTTCGCATGTCTTCATTTGACCTCGCAAGGTGATTCCCTTTGATGCAATTCATTCAACTAGATGCTTGAGAAGATAATTCTACCAGCAAAACTAACAGCCCCAATCTGTTGCGAAACCCTATCTATTACGAGAGCACAAAGTTCCTAACATATGTTGATGGCATTGATGTCATCGTAAGCTTTATCTTCTACAGTCTGCATAAACAGCTTTAGTATTGCAGAGAATAACGACAAAACTTTTGGCTTTATAGGCATTTGAGAAAAAAAGCTCTCTCTCGACGCATTAAAATAACACTTATAAGTCAATAGTAACCGTCCTACTTTATAGTGCAGAAGCTGGGACACCCGGAGTATTCGAGTAAAAGATTCTTCGAAAAATGTAATGGCCCTTACAATATGGTGACTGCGAGTACCGAAGAAGATTTATGCAGACAACGACATAGTGTAACGAATTACACCCAACGGCTTTGTTGGCTAGGCCATGTTGTGCGAATCCATGAAGATGCTCACACCCAGATGGAATTCTTATCAGCACCTGTCGGTGGAAGCTTAATGAGAGAGAAACCGCTCAACTTCAAGAACCAACTGGATCCGTGGTGTTTCCGATTGCCGCCAGTTGGGAGGGGGAAGAAACGATTGGCGATTTATATCGGATGGGCATAATCGTTAAAAAGAATAAAAAAAAAAAGCAAAGACCTTCCCATCCACTAGGTGTTACTAAGGATATTTTGACATAAGAGAAAAAATGCTTGGATAAGTCCTCATGGGCAAGGATTGGAGATCACGTGGTGTTAGTAGTTGGTGACAGTTGTTAAAGCGCGGAAGGGACTGGAGTCCTATGTTGGACGCCAAGGTCTATTTTCTGGCCTCTTCATCCTTTATAGATAGAATAAGCCTACTCGTAAGCTTGGAAGCCGCTTTTCCTGAAGCACTATTTGGTCGCCAACAATAGAGCCAGTAGTCCGAGGTCCTTTACATTTCTTTCCAGGGTGGTGAATTTGGTAAAGTTAAGGTTAAAGTTGCGAGCCAATCATCCTACAGATCATTTAAAGATTACTCACGCTGCCTTATGCGTTACAACGGAATACGGTTCTCTAATAAATGTTCCTTGCTATAAAACTAGCGTTTATCGTAAAAGTGGTTTTTGTGGATTCGCTGGGATATTTTAATATACTCAAAAGCGGCACGGATGGAATGAGGAATTGCTGGCATACATCGGAATACCGTCCACTACCCCACAAGGCATCGTGTTTGCCTGAAGTACGAGTTCCTTTTCTTTGCGAGTTCCTTGCGATGGAGGGTACCTTGGGATGGTGGGCGCGTTGTAATGATCCGGCAGCCGAATATAGCCGATGTCCACCTTACTACAAAGTTTAAAGGCATTGGTGAAAATGTTGGTTTACTCTGCTTTCAGTTTTCGAACGCCTTCAGATTCGTTCATTCTGATGAATGTGGTTGAGATTTCAAAGCTTTCAAAACATGAAATCGTTATTGTTGTTGTTTCTATAGCACTAATGAGCCCTGCTTATCGGCAATTCCACCCATGGATGTTGAAATAATGAAATAATATTCCTTTTTCGGGTAAAACTGGTATATATGTATGAATGTAGCCATTTTCTAATCCTCTGAAAACCACATTTCCAGTTGCACAGAAAGCGCATCCTTCAACCGCACGTTCGAGTATGGAATTTTGGTTTCGCCGACGGGTACAAGCATTCATACGCTACTATATTTGTCGGCGTGTACGTAAGCATTTCCTTTCATCTTTCTATTATTTCTGCTGTTTTGCAGATTTCGGTTAAGTGTTGGCCTACAGAGCACCTCGATGTTAGAAAGCGTCAAAAAGTTACTCACAGCAATAAAAATATAAAATATTTATTTTCACGTGATAGTTTGATCTTAAATATTTCTTTTCATTAGATGAACGTGGTAGTACGAGGCTTTGGTATACATATAAAACAAAACACCAAGCATCAGATAAAATAGGCTCTACTAGCAGATCAGACAGATGATCAATTCGGCCTCCATAAAAGACATGCAGGCACCACCCAGGCGCATAGATAAACCTACATTGTTATGGCTTTCGTGAACATGCAATTTGAGTTACCATACTTAACTATATTATTTTGGTCCGCCTTTTGTAAGTACCCTGCAGTCAACTGCCAAACTGGTTAGTAAACATTCTAGTTCATTAACTAGAATCTCGTGGGCTTACTCAAACCAGTTTGAGCGACTGCAAAGTTTCCACTATCATAAACAGTGTGACCAGGTGATAGAAAAAAAGAGGTTAAATCGGCAAAAAAATAGGTTAGAAAAGGCTAAAATTAAGAAAAAACGAACCTAAAAAAAGTTAGACATTTTTTTACGAAATCCATTTAAATTTTTTTATTTCAGCTTAAACTTTTTGTATATAAAGCTGTAGACATAACTTAAAGGCACTATAGCTGTTTCAACACATATCCGGCACATTTTCCTTGACTAGGAATTTTTTCAAGGAAATACCTACTATAGAAAAATCACTAGAAACTAAATAATTTTATAAAATTTTCCTCGTCTGATGAATCCGAAGAGCTTGAGTCTCCGTATAAAGTTTGGGTATTTATCATAGAGATGAGATCATTGGTAATTTCCAAATCAGTGCAACATTTGGATAAGCGTTTTAACTAACATCTAATATTAGGCAGCGAGTTAAGCATTTTAATTTTTAATCTGTTCCTTAACTTAGTTTATCAAATGTTCATGGCACTAAAAATTCTAAAAGTTAAATACGAATTCGACCAGTTCTAAAAAATGGGGTTCGTTTAGTGAATTTCTATGTTCTCGGACTTCCGCCAAAATTCTATAATAGAAGTCACACTTGTGCACTGTGCGGTTATTAGCTTTCACCACTGCATCCCAATCAATGATACTTGACTTGGAGAATACCTAGACTTTTCTTTTTGAAAGTGAGAAAATACATCCGGCTTTGTAACTTTCAAAGAATTATCAACTGATAGACAAATTTCTTCTAGGAGCTGGAGTATGGGTGGATTGGAAACCCGTCCTTTCCAACCACCCTCGTCATTATATCTGCCATTCATTTATTCTATTTTGTTGATCGGAGTCCTGTCCATTCTGACAGCATCCAGCATAGGTATTGATAAAACGAAACAAACTTGGCGGTGAAGCACTGGAGGATTGGAAACGCGTCCTTTCCAACCTCCTGACAAGAGTTGCTTCATAACTGGTCTTTGAACTGCCAGATCAGAATCACATGCTGTCGGAATAAATATTTCCAATGTTTTTTGTAATAATTAATAAATGCATTATACTAAGTTTTAGGCCTGAAAAGCCGAAATAATAAATATATAAATAAACTGAAAAAAATTATTATGTTTTGTAACATGTTCATATTATCAAGTAGGTGATGTCGCAATTGGGTTATCAACTCCATTAAAAATAGTTGACAATTTTTACGAATAATTTTCTGTATTTCGTCATCAATACTATCTTCATTCAACTTTAATTTTATATATTTCTCGAAGTTGTATGAAAAATGTGGTGTTGGGAACAGAAAAGGTTTGGAATAAAAAAAGGCTAGAAAAAAACCAATATTATGAGGCTAAATGACAAAAAAAGGGTAACCTGGTCACACGGATCATAAGCAAGAACAACCCTCTAAGATTGTCGATACATGCATACACGAGCGAAAAATAAAACAATTCAGTATTCGGGCCGCAATCGTTCAGTTAACAACGAAGTCCTCCATTTTAGTTTTCGACTCAACTAATTATTATATATATTGTTGTTATTTTTCAGGGTTGATTTATTGTGACTTTAGATATAATTTCTCGTATGTAAAACAGCGTTTGCTAAAATCACTGGATCCGATCCTGCGCCTTCGCTCTTCACTTCCACATTTTCGCCATAAAAAGGTTTGCGTGCAATTTGATAGCAACCAATCTTATTTGAGTTAAAATGCACTTCACTTTTGCGGAAGCGGAAGCGCTCACTCAAAGCGCTTAAATGACCTCTCCCATACGCGCAATCAGTCGCTTGTAGACAAGGTTGCCACTTTGTTACATTTGTACCAAAAACAGTTCCTTTTAAAGAGCTGGTCGGCTTTATTCCACTTTGTTAAATGCAAAAATTTTAGTTAGTGGTACCAATAGCACATTACTTTCCAACAATTTCGAAAGTATCATCGACACAACAAAAAAGTTTAGAAAAGATATTTCAAAAACACGTTGTCGAAACTTAGCAGATGCCGAAAACGAGTCGGCATAAAACTAAATTATAATAATAATTATCAAATAATATTAATTTTACGCTGTATACCAACGAGGAACTTTTGCTAAAGAGTTTCCTATTTCAGTAATACAAAAGAAGAATTTCCGAACACTGCCGAAGGTCCATCCCTCTTTCTAAACATGCTGATGCTATCCCGCCACTTGAACTTGAGAACTGCGGTGTGACAGGCCAGCAACCACAACACCAGGAACAATAATTTTAACACTGTCCTGTGTTCTTCATAAGGCGTGTTTTTGTTGTTTGTGTGGGCAAAACACAATCGCAAAGTTTATGGAAGTGTAACTGATATGCACAGTTTTTTTTTGCCCAATATGGATTTGGAACTAGCACATTTTGGTACTATTCTGACTGTTGTGGGAATAATTTGTTTCAACCTGTCTAGTTTCAGTATCATCTTATCCTACAGTGCTATCTACTGTGATGGGAAGCACGATATTGGTAGCTCGACTTGTAAGGGGTCATGTGCGTATATCAACTATTGAGTATGGTGAACTTGGTATCTACAAGGTGGCGCAAAAGTAATCCTCCTATCAGAAAATGCTATAAATTTTGCGATTGGCCCCTAAAGTCAGTTCTGTTTTGACATTTGTGTAGTAAACACATGCGAAACACACGTTAATAAACAATGTTACGCTACACTGCTCCAGAACGCGGAATATTGCTGACTATTTATTTGACCAATAATCGGTCGGGGCCAAACGGTTACTGTGAATGGTGAGCGCTACAGAGCAATGATCAACGAGTTCTTTTTGCCGCAACTTGATGAATTGGGATTGGAAAACATGTGGTTCCAACAAGACGGTGCAACAGCACACAGTGCACGTGCCACAACCGATATGCTGAACATCGGAAGCTTACTTTTGCGCCACCTTGTAGCAAGATTCTTGTAAACTTTGCAGAAATATTTCACTTCCCACAGAATCGACTATGCTTCTTTGGGAAACGAACCGTTACCTATGCCTGATTCTTTCGTTTACCCTCTAAATATCTTCATAGAGATCGCTGGCTATTTCTTCCAATCAGACTATCAGATCGCAGGGATACGAAAATAAACTGCGTGAAATATGATTTTCTAGTAGAGATGACGTAATATCATCGGTATATTGTTACTATCGATATTTGGAATTTAACTGTGAAAGTTATAGATAGTTTAGACTTACAAATCAAATATCTCTTACCCTTCAATTTTTCAAGATTCTAAAAAAGAATTCAAAATATCTAGCCCTAACCGCAACTTTGGTGTAACCAACAAAATAATGTAAGTGCATTTTTTTGAAAGTAATCGTTGATTTTGCTTCTTTTGAACCATTTCACAAAATCTCACAATCGTAATAAGTTCTATTACAAAGATAAACCGAAAGCAATTATGATGTAACTGGCATTTTGCATTCAATTATTTTAAAAATCTAATTTCCAAAACCTTCTCCTGTAAAATTTTATTTTAGTTGGTTAAACTGAAATTGCTGTTAAGGCTCGATATATTGTTTTGTATATTTGTATACCTAGTCATATTTATTTTTTTTTTAATCTTATTTAATAACATAAATCGGTTAGAAAAAAGTATATAAAAAATGAACTTTTCTATTAGAAGCTCGTTGGTGTTATCTATGGTTTTAGGGTTTTCGATGGTTAAACTGTCACCAGTCTCCAACAATCGTTTACAAAAATAAAAACTTTAAAAACTATCGACGGTGATTTTATCGATAATTTCACACCTCCGTTTTATAAATAAAAATGACATATCAGCTAATCAAAGTATTTGTGTTCCCTCCGCCCCATGCTGTCTACTATTCGCAAAATAGATTTTTTTAAAAAGGCATAAGGGAAGTGATAAATTAAACTAATATAAAGTAAGATGTCTGGCGGAATTGTCGGTGGGGAATAATTATAATAGATTTGTATGATCTCTATCGAATTTATCGAAATTCACTACCAAATTCCGACTAAATCGATTGAATGCTCTTTCTGATCTATTACATTTTCCCCGTCGGTAGTTCTGTCGGAATATCTGATAGACCCCTCAAGTGGGATCAAATGAAGTAGGAGCAACAAAGTCTATAAGATTAATCACGTTCGCTTTAAGCTCGATCAGTCAATAATAAAACAGTAGTCTGGTTTATTTTTGAAGCGCTTTTAAGTTATCGTTGTTGCAGTTGTTGTTGCTCTTGTTTTTGTAGTAACCAAACTTCTCGCATAGCAGTAGGCACGCCCAGTCATAAACGGATTAAACGCTAGTCGTTAAAGTACGTATTTACTGAAACTGTAGCTTAAAAACTCACGTTTCGAAAGATTTTCGACTCAATTGGAATAGTAAAACTTGGCTTAAGAGGTAAGCAAGTCTTGCCGTATCTTTTTTTTTTAATTTAAAGATTTCTTGAGCTGCCACTTAGTTGTTATTTTATACTTTTTATACTCTTTCGCAACGAATGTTGGCCCCAAATAAATGTTGTAGTGGCAACTCTGCTTGCAGAAATTTACATCAAGCCGTTCGCAAGAGTCACACCTACTTGCAAAATATTGTACAAGCTAAAATTTTAAAGTTACGAACAACCGCACGAGCACCTGCACCTGCAAGTGGCCACTTGATAATTTGATAGTAATTTTACATTTAAACTTAAAACTCTTTGGTGTAGTTAATGTCACGACAATTAAAAGGAAATGCATTCAGGAGACCATACCTTTTGAATGTTAAAAAATGATTTGAAATGTTAAGGAGCAAGCAAAACAGATGTTTAGATGGCCGAAAGTGGAATCTATCTATCTATGTTGGTTATGTTGTGGCAAGTAGGCGACTGGAATTTTAATGAGAATTTTCTAAGAAGAATAATTTATGGTGAGACGATTAAGCGTGCTTAATTTCGAATTTTTTTGCGTGCGACTTTTTAACTTTGTTCTACAAGTTGGCTTGACCTTTCTACATGTTTTTGGCCAACTTCGAACGATATTTGCTAAGAGAGATGCATTTTTACTGAAAGGCTTTTCAAGCCAAAAATACACTCGACAGGCTGCTGAGAGGGAGGACTCTGTTCTGAAATCATTTTTATACTCTGCTCAGAATGTTTATTTTTTTAGGCTGACAGTACGTCGTAAAGGCATTAACGTAATGTGATAGATATAGACTTATGTAGATTTAAGAAGTAAACAAGACGAAAGAAGAAATTAAGTAAATGTTTAGATATCTATTTGAAATCTGGTGCACGTCTAACTTCGCTATTTGAAATGAGGAATATCGTATGATAGCCACACCTTTTTTTTCAAATCCGAATATTTTTATTATTGTTATCGAATAAAAACTAAATTTCCTGCATGGACTGAAATTAAGGCACTCAATTTTTTTTAATTTTTTAAAATGGGCATGGCACCGCCCACTTTTGACTAAATAAATTATCTAATGTAATCTTATAAATCTAAATAATATATTATAGGCTATATTTTATGTCACTGCTATTTTACTTCCAAGTTGTCCGAAAATGTATAGGTTGTACAGGGTGGCACAAAAGTAATCCTCCTATCAGAAAATGCTATAAATTTTGCGATTGGCCCCTAAAGTCAGTTCTGTTTTGACATTTGTGTAGTAAACACATGCGAAATACACGTTAATAAACAATGTTACGCTACACTGCTCCAGAACGCGGAATATTGCTGACTATTTATTTGACCAATAATCGGTCGGGGCCAAACGGTTACTGTGAATGGTGAGCGCTACAGAGCAATGATCAACGAGTTCTTTTTGCCGCAACTTGATGAATTGGGATTGGAAAACATGTGGTTCCAACAAGACGGTGCAACAGCACACACTGCACGTGCCACAACCGATATGCTGAACATCGGAAGCTTACTTTTGCGCCACCTTGTAGAAAGTTTGCCAGCCCTTTTGGACATTCGGTAGCCATATTTCGAAGAATAGTTGACGCAGTATAACAATTGGTATAACATATATGACAAGTATAAATTGAAATTTTTTTGTAAAAGTTACGAAAATCGGCTGATAACCACGCTCACTCTTGTTAATAATTTAAAAAAAGTAAGTTTGGAAAAAAGCGATATCGCTGAACCTAAAAGAGTTGCCACCATGGCAATTTTTACAAAAAGGATGTCCTAAGAGACACATTTATTCATGTTCAACATGCATGTTCGAAATCGCTGTTCCTATTTTACCCTGCTATTATCTAACGTGATTACTTGATATATACTATTCTCCAGCACATGTAGGCATTAAATTGCTAAATAGGAAATCGATTAGTTGATATTCATGCCTACATTCTATATTAAGCTATAGGAATGAGGCTCTGGACCCCCAATTTACTCAAAATATTGGCATACCTATTTTATATCAATATAAAGCTAACTCCAACTTTGCCGGTAAAACTTGTAGCTGAGTATATAATGTTCGGTTACGCCAGCACCTAGACTACCTTACTTCTTTTAGTTTTTTTTTTTTGTGTAGACGCAAGGCATAATAAGCACCAGGTTTGGGACTGCAGAAAAGTAAAATCTTTAAATATGACGAAATAAAAGGGAATAAAAATAATGGTTGTAATTTCGTACGAGTCAGAAGTAGTTAAAGTCAGTCAGAAATAGTCAGTGGTAGTCAAACTGTCAAACGATCATCTGCTGTTTACTTGACATTATAAAAAATTTAATGTATGTACGTATCGGTAATAACAAAAAACACGAAAATAAAGTTGTACGCTTTTTAAAATTTTTGGCGTACTGTGTACTTCCTTTTTTGTTTTTTTCTGTTTTAAAGTAATTTAATTCCCACCCTTTGTTAATTGTTGTATTACTGGCTGTATTACCTTGGATATCGACCACGATGAAAGCTCTAACACAGAAATTGACTTCGATTGTAACTTGGCCAGTATATTAAACACGTTGTTCCAATTGCAAATGTGCTTATGGTATAATAGGACTTGGATAAAGCTTTAAAATGTTTCACCTGTTGATAATAAAAATGCTCGTCACGTGATGGTGGCACTGGACAAGATCTCAATTAGATTTTTAAAAAAGGGAGCAGCACAAGCTGGCCTGTGTAGAAAGCGAGTAGCCTCAACAAGTTTTCAATGTGGTAGCATCACATTTAATCAACTTGATAAAAAGGGGTGAGACCATTGCAGAAAGCTAAGTTGTGAACAGAAAGTGGTAGAAGTAAAAAACGAGCTGAGAGAGGTATGAAATTATTATGAACTTCGCTACTTATCGCAACTTCTTAGTAATGCTGAGATGCATGAAGAAATTCCTCTTAGTTTTGGATAATAGACTAGTGCTTCCTGGAAAATTTACGGCAGTATCTGAAAGAAGATCCAGGAGTGCCACGTAGGTATATTGAAAGAACTTCATGTGAATCATCGGTGAAACAGAAAAAGATGTGAATATGGAAAGAATCTAGCAGACTAAGTCTAATATGAAGTCGGATTGAGGATATAAGGCTTGAAGCTCACATTGCTTGAAAGCAACGCAACTTGACTGACGCCGTGGTGTAGCGGTAGTGTGCTGGCCTACTGCATGAATAAAAAAATGTTTTCAAGTACCGGGACAGTGGTGGGCAACCGTCAGCAGAAGCATCACAAAAGAAATCCCAAGAGAAGCTCGGCATTTATCTCTTTGTTGGTATATCACGCCAAATTATTATTATTATTAAGACACTTAGAGGCTGGCAGGTTTATATTCTGTACTGTTATTTCAGTTACTGCAACAACTACAAATATTACTACAATACACAGCGCATGAGAGGATGAAACTTTGCAGGAATGTTTATTAGGTTTCACTTCGTTTAGTGTTTGGAACGGTTGCCGCAGTAATTCGAAATTTGAAGAAGACTGCTTGTATGTATATATGTGAGATCACAAAATAAAAAACTTGGGCTACAGCCGAAAAGATAGATCACTGTGAAAATCGTTATAACAAATCCTTGGTTTGGGAATCTAATTACCCAGATTGGAGATGCAGCGCATCGCGTTCTGAACGTTGAGTAGATATCAGCATAAGGAAATGTGTCGTACAAGGACGATGGTAAGCAAAATGCAATGACGTAAGTAAATCTACTACCATTGTAGTAAAGTTCTATCCTTGTCCGTAACGTCAACCGCTGTTAATTGTAGTTACTGCACAATTTTTCTAACTAACAAAAATGTAAAAAAAAACTTTTGCTTTGGGTCTTTCGCCTCAGAAAGGTAGTCTATGCCTTTTCAACATTCGTGTTAAAATTAAATCCGTAACCCGTCTGTACGCTGCAGAAAAGTCGACTACCATAGAACTAAATCACAACTAAACCATTTGACGATGCTTAGAACTGTCCACTTTTACATGGCGATGTCATTGGCGGTGCCGATTGGCGCTCAGTATCGGTGCGGACAGTTCAAATATAGCTTTGTTGTTGTTGTTGCTTTTAGCACGACTGTCGCAGGAGCGTTTTAGTATGACCAGTGAAACCTTCTAGGTGATCTCACCCCCTCCTTCCGTAAGGAAGAAGGTTGGTAATGATAAGTTGGCTTGAAAAATTTTTTTTTTTTAGCAACGCTTATTAATGATTGATTACTCATTGTTTTTGGATTATTAATTATTATTTTTAACAACAATCATAGCTTTTTATGATTTAAAAAAAAAATCAAGAAAAATACAAAATAATTAAAAACAAGTAAGGAAAGGGCTGTCTTCGACTGTGCCGAAGACTTTATACCTTTCATGAATGCGCATCACGATTTTAAGTGTCCGGTCCTCACTCACAATTAGCACAAAGCTGTTAATTTAAAGATACATAACCCAAACTCCATTTATCGTAAAAATCGATAATATGGGAGCTATTTGTTATGTTGGTCCGATCTGGTTGATTTTCACTACACACATTACATACATAATAAGTACCAAACCTGCAAAATTTTGTTTTCCTTGCTTTTTAATTGCAAAATTTATAGCCCAAAACAAATTAATTGAAACAACATGATTACTCCTTTGAAAATGGCAGCCCCATACCAAATTTCATCAAGATATCTCAAAAACTGAGGGACTAGTTTGCGTGCAAACAGACAGACGGACGGACAGTCGGACATGGCAAAATCAACTCAGCTCATCGCCCTGATCATTTCGGTATACTAACTGGTGGGTCTATCTCTTCATCTTCCCATACTTACAAACATCGGACTAAAGTTATAAAACCATTTCATGTTCATGAAAGGTATAGCAATCAAACAAATTTTTTATTACTTTTGATTATTTGTGATTGTTTTTGACGTCAACGATATCTTCGCATTGGCTAGTTTTCAACCGCTTAGTTTTTGATATTTGTGGATGAGTGATTATCAATACCCGATGGATTAAATTGTCTTTAACCTGTCACTTTTATAACCGCTACATTATTTTGACACGAAATGTCCAAGACGGTGTTTTTTTAGTGTGCATAGCAAATTTTAATGCGGGAACGTGTGTGTAAACCAATTTATGTCATTTTGACAAATTTTGTTTATTTTTATTTTTCTAATTTCAGCACATAAGCGAACCTTTCCTTTTAAATATTCAAACGCGTGCAGCATACCAAGCCCGTTTGTGGGAGTTGTGAGTACACAAATGCTTCAGGATATTACATACCGACATTCATGTGATGTATATGTATGTATGTATGTAGCAATTTAAAAAACGCAATTCTGTTTTAATTAAAACCACAGAAATCAGTGCAGTTGTCTATGATTTTCAGCGCTGGGCCAAGAAACAAACGAATTTTTATTCAGCGGTCAAATATCCTGTTAGAAGGAATATTTGTGGGAAAATAAATGATAATAATAGCAGTATATGTATGTGCATATGTATATAAGCTTGTACGTACAATGTTGAAAGTTTGCAATTTTGTAGAGATACGAACTCTTCAAGCAGTGTGTTGAGTAGAACTACAACACATTGTATGGTTGGTGTAACCACCAAAAAATGTTGTTCATCTTATGAAAAGGTATATTTCATTTAGGTAGAAAGCTTATAACATGAAACCGATAATCTTGCTTACGCTACACCTTATTTATCTGTATTCATAACAATCATAATCTTATGTACAGCGCGTTTCATAATTATAGCACATTAGGAACTTACTTGCTTTGATCACTTAAAGTTTCATTTCACTTCAATATTTTTCTCATAAAATTCGAACTTAAAAGTGATTTAAATAAGTTTGCTAAACATTGTGTGCATCTTTAAAACGTCGAACGAAGTTTTGAACATTTTTCAAATATGTTATATCAAAAACCACAAAATATACTTGTATAGCCGTACAAAGTATAGCCTAGGTTGGAGTAGGTTGAAGTAGTTGCAGCGCGCGCACAACTAAGGCAGTGTCAGAAGGCCCGTTTTGATGCCACGCAAATACACCGTTACTCCTCTTCAAACCATTTTGAAGACCTGATCAAGGTCAGCAAGTCCTTGATATCAAGCTCCACAGTTTAGCTGAGATTGGGTAGGAAGGGAAGCTGCAAATGAGGGCATCTTTGCAACTCTTACGGCAACGACGATGGTCTTTCCACGTGCCTTCCAATAAGGCAATTCCAAGTTAGTACTAAGTTTAACTTATAAATTTCAGCGCTTTAGGCCTACTTGCAGGTTATCTGTTTAGTCAGAGCTAATGATGATGGGTGTAGCTCATACGGTTTTGACAAGTTTTAAAATTATCTCTAAGCTAAAAAGAAAACTTGGCTTCGTGAGAGCCATGGGATTTGTTGGCGGCTTGGCTATCGCTAAAAATAAAGATTTCCTTGCCAATAGTTTCTTTCCCTATTCAAACCGTGTTTTCAGTGATTGCTGAAACCTCACACTGGAAACCCAAACTTTCCATTCAATTTAGAGCAGTCACTATATATAGATATGCTTCCTTCTACTACATAGCAACGATCCGGCTCCTCCCAATCATCCCTACTAGGAATATTTACTGTAAAGTTGCTATCGGAAAACTAAAATTGTTAGTATGCTGTAATGTACTGTGGCTCGTGCGCTCAACCTGGACTATTCCCTTAGACGCAGAACTGACGTTAACGCTGTCCGGTACTCTTCCAGTCAAGAATGACCTGAAGAGCTCCGCTTGCGTAGTTCATAGAGCGCCGCCCATGCTGATCATGCTTAACCTGTTAACTTTACCTGAAAATTTTAAGTTTGACGGCTTGCCCAAAGCATGCCACCATGCGATGGCTCCATATAACATTATGGGTCTTATAATCGGGGTATAAATCCATTTGATTATTTTGCGACTAAATCCTTATTTTTTGTCTTTGGCTCTTTTATACGTGTATAAATAAGACGTTTCATTTCCTAAGTGAAAGAATATGCTTAGGAAATGGTTTTTCGCCTGATGCTGGCTGTACGGAGTTTCTCTCTGAGGGATACCCTTATGTATAAATCTTGGATATACATAAGTCATCTCTGTAATTTTCTTAAAATCCCTTACACTATGTTTTGTTGGGTATTTAAATATGTACATATGTGTGTCGGTTTCAGAAATTAAAGGCGAAAGTCATAAAGTTTTATGCAAATTACTTATCTGCATATGAGCCAAATTTTCTCGTAAAATGTTACAATTTACTCATACATACATACATATTTAAATATGTACCCTGCCAACCAGCACTGGGTAAAAAGCGCGGTAAACAGCGAGTTGCTCGTACCAAAAATTGGATAAAAAAGTATGCAATTTTATTCGGAGAGTTTCACTTTTTAACCAAGTTCAAATTGTTTCTCCTTGTAGGTGTGAGCTTATAGGGTTTGCATACTTTTAAGCACTTGTTGTTATCCATTTAAATTGTAAAAATATCCGTTGGTGTTAGTAAAAGTTTGTGAATTTATGGAATCAGACCCTGCAAAATATATTGAGAGTAATCTCTAAAGAGAGCGATCCACGATTATTCTCTTTAGTCTTCAGTTGGCTATAATTCAATATGCATAGTTCAATTTTTTTTTGTGTAGCATACCCATAGCGGTGTAAATCAATTTCAATTCTTGTAGCATACTTATAGGAGTTAAAAGTACTCATTTGGGTAGAAAGTGGATTTATTCCTTTCGTACCTGTTTGGGTATAAATGGTGTCTCCATAGGGCATGCTCAAACAAATGTGAACAGTTCAACCCATACAAAAAGATCAGAACTGGCTTTAGTCGCATCCATCTTTGCGACTCATCCCGGATGCATCCTAGACTAATCGCATTTTTGCAAGGGAGTTTCACTGCGTTTAGCCATGGTTGGCAGGGTATGCTCATGCATATGCACATAATTGGAAATTCTGGGTATTTAGTTTTCTTTTCTTTTTCCTTTTAAATAGTACTCATATGCAAATTTGTGATTATGTAATGATGGTAGTTCTGCTCGCTAGATAGGACAATGTAAAATATCAAAGTCAATCAAATTTTAATAGAATTTACTTTTTTATACGCTTAGATAAAATATTCCTTGGCGCTATGAAACAATATCTTATTCCAAGGAAAAACCATCTTGAAATGGCTGTAAAGACATTGTTCCGTCATGCAAGGGCTGCTGATTTAGTTTAACCTTGATTAGTGCGCAATCGGGAAAGAACGTGATACCGAACAGTTCGACATTCTGTTAATGTAATAACATTTGGCACGATTTGCAGCAATGAAATTTCTTAACATTGAGTTTCTTTTTTTTTTGCTTTGAAAAGAATTTACTTGTCAACAAGAGTTTTTAAGTATCAGTCTCTCGTTTGTGTTTCTGTTTCACCTAAAATGTTATAAACCCTAAATAAGAATTTTTCTAATGAAGAAACCGGAAATTAAATATTTTACATTTGTATTGTTTTAGATTTAATTAAATTTTTTTCAAATGGTGAATACATTTTTTTTAAAAGAGCTGTTTATATTTATTGTATTACCATCTCGACTTCACCTGGAGATGTCGCTGGAATCCACTCGTTACTTACTTTCCCTTTTTTTGCATCCTCTCCGTTTCGTTACACCTTTTCCTTTTGTATGGTTCCGGTCAGAACGGTCCCGTAATATGTGAATGCGGATTTTATATCCTTTTATACATATATACATATACACTAACCGTTTGTTTGAATAATAATTGTTGTTGGACAAAGTTGGTAAGCTATTTCAAATTGCGATTGTTTTAAGGACCGGCTCACCTTAGTTTCCCCATTTCCGGAATTCAAGAGGACTTCCGGCCACTTATTTCCTCTCCGCTCGAAGCTCTTATATTTCAAAATTTGTATGAAAATGCCATCTTAAAAAGCTTTAAAAACCAATTTTATTTTTTTATGAACAAGGGGGTTAGTTTATATCATCGTTGACCTTTTTTTATTGGCAAGCAACTAGCCATACAGAAACAGAAAAAACAGGCAGAAGCTTTCTTTTAATTTTATTTTGAACCTTCGATAAATCTGTAATAATGAGTTAAAAAATGGTTTTTTGCTTTCAAACTGTCACAAAACTTGTACAGTATTTTTAGCGTAAAAAGTAATAAACATCCTAACTTAAATTAATAATATCTGCTGATGTGTATTCTAAGAAAAGCATAGCAGTTCAAATAAGCCTAACACCAATTTCCACAAATTTTAATTTTTGTTACAACTCCACAAATCGCCTCTTGTCCTTTCAGATGTGGTGGTGACAAATTTCAAATTTCACTCTCAATATAGTTGCAAGATTTTCCCAAAGATTTTCATTTTTAGTTTAGTTATTAATTTTATTGGTGGCAATAAGTGATAAAAGCAAAACAATTAATGACTGAGCTTTTAGAAAACCATCCTAACTAAAGTAAAAAAAAAAAATTGTAACAGTAACAAAACCTGTTATGTCTATGAAAGACATTTAAATTTTTAATTTCACTTTAATTTGTTTTATTTACTTTTTTTGCTGTTACTTTGCCTTATCATACTTTCGGTTCCCTTCTTTGTTATTCCTTCCAACTACTTTTCTTTATTTAACGTTGCTTTCCTATTACTTAGTTTACTTTAGTCGCCGTTCTTTTTTTTTCTTCTTCTCTATTTACTTTTCTTCCTTTGCCATTTAATAATAACCCAGAAAAGTAAAATAATGAGAAATAGAAAGAAGTCGGAGACAGAGAGATATAAAATGAAAAGGAAGCGAAAGATGGAAAGAAAGGAGAATACAATCTCTTAAATTTGGGTAAGTCAATTTTCGGACAGGATAACATCTGTTGGGTCTGATAGTCTATACTATAATAAAACTCTTTAAAAGTCAAGTCTGTAGATTTAATATTTCTTGGAAAAAATGACTGGAGGTGACGTAGAATATGTTGTAGAGCCCATCTAAGCCAATTTAAAAATCTTTGTCTTACTTTTTATCTATGGAGTTGGGTATCAATGCGAAGATATTCAACGATTTGTAGACTTAGAGGCATATGAGGAATTGATGGTAAGGAGATGGAGGTGAGGAAGCATTCCGAAAAACTGTACTGGAAATAACGATACTGATAGGCACTTAATCTAAACTTATGTGATAGAAAGTGATAGGGCATACAAACGGAAGCTGAGGGAAAAAGGATGATGCTGAGGAATATGAGAACAGTGTAGGACACGACAATATAGATGGGGAAGGCGATATAACAGGCTTTGCTTATGAATGATCAGTGCAATAACAGCTTAAGTCGTTCTAAGAAAATTGGTGAATTTATATGTTGCGTGGCGATTTTTACATAACATAACTGTTTAATAAATTGGTAAAGCATGTTTTTTCAATAGTTGATAAAAAAAAATATTACAAGGGAAATAGAAGTCTAGCAAAAGTATACGATTTTGCTTTAATTTGGCAGTTTCCTTGAGTAGACTTAATATCTTATTGCCAAACGGCACAGAATTTAGAAAAAGTTAAAAATAAATTTGTCAAAACTTAGTATAACAAAGATTAAAGTGGTGGTAAGTATGGAGGTTAAAATAAAGGGAAGTATGGAGATCAAGAAGAAGCGTGAACGGATTTAGGGTAACAGAAATGTATAAACTATACGCAACCCGAGTGACGCCGGGTACTCTGCCAGTATTACATAAATTTATTAAGGAAACTCTTTTATTTGTTTCTAAGTTATTCTTTTCTGAGTACACTTCACGGGTTAAATATTTCAAAATACATTGAAACAGGGTCCCTCTGTGAATAATATATATGCAAAAATGGTTTATGATTGGCTAAGGCGTCACAGAGGCCAAATCAACAACTTATAGGGTTTTTGTCTATTTGTCGGGAGCGTGAATTCCCACCTCAACAATGTATATACTCGTATGTATATGGTGTTGAAGGTACAACTGTTACTGGTACCGTTATTTTTTTAGTGCTTGGTGGAACTTGGCTCAACCACGGCCATCTAAGTGTACATTTTGTCTAATGTTCCAAGTACTATAAGTCAAAATGCTGCCATATACTTGTAGTAAACACTTGACCGCAAACGCTTCGATTGAAATTCAAATTGTCTAGTTTTGTTGTGCTAAATCTGGCTGCGCCTTCTCTTGCGTTCAGATGTTTGGCTGCATGCAGCGTTCTGTAATATTTCTTTCCATGCAGGCACACACAAGCCAGTCCCAGTCACCACTTGTGGACTATTTCCAGCCTTCCACTTCAGTTACTTAAGTGTTAGTTAGAAACAGACAAAAGAGCATTTGGCAAATCCCTGAAGCTATAGTCAACTGCAAAAATAATAACGCTTAGAGTTAAAGAATAAAATAACCAGCAACGCTAGAGACACATCTTATGTTGAAAAATTATTTCCAAAATTGTAAAATTTAGAACAAAGTATCCCCCACATCACCCCACACAACTAAAAATTAAATCAAAATCATGTTTCTTTACTTTGCACATATTAGATTATGCATTAAATTCTACAATATCATCTCCTCTCAACTCTCAAGTCAAACTACAAAATTCAAGTACTTTTAATATTTTGGCATTTGCAGTAAATGAGTTTGCATTTTTATTGCTTTATGTAATCGTAAAAATGAGATGGCACTCGGAACTGACTTTGCATATTCAGCTAAACAAACTTCCAGGAAAAACTTAATGTTCGACTACTCGTACTACATAACAATAGCAAACATGCGAACAAAACTAAATGGAACTACCTAAAAGAGCGGATAGTAAGAGTCTAAAGGATGGGACATATTTATGTTTGTATGTACCTATTGAATATGTACTTTTTTTTTTTATTTAACTTTTACAAATTTTCGGGATCTGATTTATAATCCCGGCAGCTGAAAAAAAGTTGAGAAATTGTTTGAGGAGTTCTTAAACTATAAAATATTTAAGAAGTAGCTGGATTTCTTATATAATTTTTGTTTAAAGCGAAAGTTAGTTCATTAGAAACAAAACAGTCGATGTGTTCCAATTTTTTAAAAATACCTACCTAAAGAAAAGTTTGAGAATTTTAAGATTTGAGGCAAAAAAGTTGCCGAAATTCTCATGATAATTTAATTAAAGCAATAAACAAAGAAAATTAAAACATTCAAAAATATTGATGACTATGAATGAACTCAAGGCATATTAATTCTAATGCAAACAAGTTTTATTGTTTTTTGCGTTAATAATATTTTTTTATTGATTATTTAAAGTTCAGTAAAATATCGAAGAGGAATTTAGAGAGCCGCCATAGATTTTCTTATAAATCAATTGCGGAAGCTGGTAGACTTTCATATATAGTCAATAATACTTTAAATCAACACAAAAATTAATAAATATATGACTGGATTATAGAAAAGAAATACCGGGACTTTCACAACTTAAAATAATATGGAATCCAGTATTGGCATGCGCGGAATGTATGTACATAAAAAAGGGTATTCCAGAAATGCTGTGAAAAGAAATACAGTCGAAATTTTTATGAAATCCAAAAAAAGTTGTTGCTTCAATTTGAAATTATCCATTATTTCAAGCAATTTTTTGTAGTTAATTCCATGGCATTCAATTACATTCTCCGATTTTTATTTTATTATATTCTATTTAGATTTAAAATGTTTCCAAATAAAAACCTTAAAAGTTTTAAATTGTCTGCATATGAAAGCAAAACAGTTTTTTTTTTTCTAAATTGATGGTATCGACATTTTTTTATTAAAATTGAAGTGATTTGCATAATACAAATTTTGTCAAAACCTGGGCTTGTTAAAATTTCAAACCATATTTTTTTGGTCATATAAGTAGTCCAAAAATTTCAACAAAGGCATATGTTTTCAGAAATTTTGCTCTGATGGGATCAGCTTCAGTTTGCTACGAATATACTTTTTTGTAAAATACTCAATGCATGAGTAAATTATAGCAAATAGCAACAATAGCACTACTTAAAATTTTTTATTTGGCTGCTGTTGCCTTTTGTTTTTCTAATAAGCACCCCAATTTTTACATAATACTAGCAAACCGGTCACGCTTCACTTCGTCTCAGAACTGATAATAGACTGTGTTCGATTTTAATCATAATTTTGAGGCATATACATTAAAATAACCTGCAACTCTATTTGAATTGGAAGTACAATGCCCGGTTCTCTAATAGGGCCAAATTTGCTTCTTGAGTGTGCATTTGATTTCCATGACAAGTTTCAACAGGCTACCGTCAAAATTTCTTAAAATATTCAATACAAAAATTCCTTTTGCGTTCCATTTGCCCCGCATATCTTTCGAGAACCCTTAACTTTTCTGAATATAGTATTGATTTCGCTAACATATATATGTACTATTTTGAGTCCGCTTCGATATACATCTCTAGAGATGTTCAATATGAAAAATTTAGTACTATGGCAGGAGCTAAGACCCCGTATCCTTATCACAACTTTTTTAGCTGCTAGAGATTAACCTCATAAACCGCTTTGCCGGTTTCTAATGTTCTAATATTCGTCTTGAAAAATCCTATTGTTCGGAGGTGTAAGAGACTAGTAATTTTTTGCTTCTTTTACTACTCTCTGAGATTTCCAGTGCGAAAAAAAGTATTTCTTGCCTTGGAGGTGCAAATCCCCCTTAGCCGTTATAGTCCATTTTTAGGGACATGCTAAGGCCTAACCACATTTAACTCTTTGCCGAATCTCAATTTTCTAGCATGAATACTTCCAAATATGAGCAGCAAAAAAGAATTAATCACTATGGAAATGCCACGCCCAGTCAATATTTTAAAGTAAAAAGTATCCCATTTGAATTCATCGATTAAGTAGTTTTGGAGTTCATTGCACATAAAGTTATAATAGATTTATAAGATCTAAACAAAGATCGGTTTGTTACAATTTCTTCATTCAAATGATTTTAAGATTCATTTTATGTCCAGTACTATATACTATGTATAGCGGTACTTTTACCTTGTTAGAGTAAATATCTGAAATTTGAAGAGCACGCTGTTTTCAAGGATATCAACTATAGTGTTGTCTGGAAACGTTCTTTTATGATTTGCAAAAAAGAGTAGAGACCACAATCTGCACAATAAATTGTATGGGCTATATTTTATTTAGAGATCCGATTTGAACTATTTTACACACAAATATCCAGAAGAAGACCACTGTTAATATAAAGAAAAGTATCAAAAATATCACTCAAAAATGAGACACCCTAATGTACATGCACAGCAAAAAGTTAACTGACATACATATCTATGCTTACAATTTCCACGAATGACTTGCAGATATTTAGGAGATAACTACAGAAAGTTTAGTGTAATGTATTTATGATATAAAATTATTTTCAAATATTCACACACACATACTACTTTCAAAAGAAAAAAGAGGCTTGGGGGTAGACAAATATACTACATTACAAGAAGTCAAATAACGAGGCGGAAGCTGGGGCTGGAGAGAACAACAAATACAATAATTCTGTGAAATGAATACCGACAAAGCAAACAATTTCCATGACAAATGTGCGGTTGGATGAACTTTGCTGTTTAGGGTCGAAAACTTAATGGCAGTGGCAATGCGGGCAGGTGCAACCGTCAAGTGTGTAAATATTTGCAATACTTCGATATACTTTGCAAAATTTTTAAATATGAGTACAAACAAGCATAACACTTTAAAGTACTTCAGTTATGCGATGCGATTGCTTTGGCATTTTTGATATTTTCAAAGATTTGTAGACACAAAACGTCGAGCCCTAGTTTAAATTCAAACAAAGTAAAATTTATATATAACTAGTAAACCCGGTCAAGCTTTACTGCGTCTCTGATTTTAATCGTTATATCTGCAAACCCAGTTGAGATATGGAAGTTGATCACATTGCTTAGTGCAGCACTCATTTGCACCTCTCGTTTGATACACATATTGTGCTAACGTATCAGTCGATAACTCCGAAATCGGTAGAGCAATCGAAATAAATGATATCTTAAACTTTAAGTTAGACGTCTATTAATACAAAGGCGAAAGTTTAATTTAATTCTATTCAGCATTTTTTGAGTGATACACGCCCAAACATATAGACAGGTATACACAAATTCTAAAAACTGTTGCTATTGTCTCAAATATGATATCCCATCAATTTTTCTTAACCATCTGCTATGTGCAGACATCGACCGTTACAGTTCCATTACAATTTATTTATTTTTATTTAATTTAATTTTATTTTTATATTATTTTATTTTATTTTATTTTACTTAATTTAGTTTTATTTTATTTAATTTCTATTTTATTTTACTTAATTTAATTTAATTTTATTTTATTATATTACATTATATTATAATATTATATTATATTATATTATATTATATTATATTATATTATATTATATAATATTATATTATATTATATTATATTATATTATATTATATTACATTATATTATATCATATTATACTATATTATATTATATTATATTATATTATATTATATTATATTATATTATATTATATTATATTATATTATATTATATTATATTATATTATATTATATTATATTATATTATATTATATTATATTATATTATATTATATTATATTATATTATATTATATTATATTATATTATATTATATTATATTATATTATATTATATTATATTATATTATATTATATTATATTATATTATATTATATTTATATTATATTATATTATATTATATTATATTATATTATATTATATTATATTATATTATATTATATTATATTATATTATATTATATTATATTATATTATATTATATTATATTATATTATATTATATTATATTATATTATATTATATATATTACATTACATAATATAATAATATTATATATATTATATTATATTATATTATATTATATTATATTATATTATATTATATTATATTATATTATATTATTATATTATATTATATTATAT